>JAJOOR010002374.1:0-49035 GCA_036250505.1 Solanum acaule | reverse complement strand
AGTGATGAGCTTGGCTTACTATTCCCAAGCTCGGGTGTGTCCTTAAAGATTCAAGGACCTTTATGTTAAAGAGTTTCCTTAAGTTCAATGTACTAGATAGTAGTTTCTTTTGTATTGTAAGGGTTGTGTCCCTCTTGTGTTGTAGTCGTGTTTTAAGATGGATACCTTGAGACGTAGTACTCCGATTTTGTATTAAAGGTTTAAATGAGGTGACTTTTTAAGTCTTGTGTTATATTATGAAAAAGTTTTAAATTTTCCGCTATTTTTCTATGATAAATGCTATGACGAATGCTAAGGGCTTGTATAAGACCTCCGAGAGGTCGAATACGCCGGTAACGACTAGGGGGTACTCTCGGGTCGTCACACAAAACATCTAAAGTTCAACAAGTCTAAATAAAAAGGGATATATGTTACGCCCCGAAATAGGGGGCGTAACTGGCACTCGATACCCTAATACATTGAGTTACCTACTGAAACATACTAGCTAAACCAAACTTGTGAGGCAAACAGATTGGGCAGCACAACCTCTAAAAAGTGAAGCCTGGACCCAGAAACAATGGTAGACAAATCGAAAAAAAAATAAAGATGTACTATCTAGCCGACGAGGCCACAACCGAAAACATACCGACTTACACACACATATATATACATGCCAAGACTATTGGCTGGAGGTTGAAACATACAAAAAGAAAACCCAGAATATTGTGTCCACAATAGCCTCTATGCGTGACATAAGCACTGTCGGGACAAAGCCCCGACTATACCCAAAATGTACAAAAAAAGTAAATATCTTCTGATTCCCAGGATAAGATGGAGCTTACCAACTAATAGTTGAACCTGAATCCTAGCGGGTGGGTCGATTAGAGTCCCTGTATGTACCTGCTCGCACAAAACAAAAAGCAATGTCTCTAGGCAAAGGGACGTCAGTATGAATAAAAATGTACTGGTATGTAAAGCGAAAAGTAAAATCATAAACATTTACTGTAAAAGGGTAATAGAGATACCACTTGAAACTGAAACCCAAATAATCTCCATGGCTGACCTTTAGCCCCCTACTACTTAAATATGCATGGTATGCTCGTATAATCATATGTCGTGAATACATATATATATAGATGCAAATGCATGACATACCTAACCAAATGCTAGCAATGGTGGTGCTTTCCGGTAGCAAACTGGCATCATATTTGCCAACTTGTGGCCATCTGTGTCTCATATGTATAAATATAGGCAATAGGCCCCATACCTCCCGATTATAGCTCGGGAGTAGAATGCATAGCATTTCATGCCATGGATTTATAACACCTATGAGTTACTATTGTCATGTTGCCATTCTTGGTCCGTTTGTAGTCTTGTTCTCATAACCCCATAATAACTTTCGTATAACCTATAACAATCTCATGGAACTTGATATGTTCTTCCAAATAAGCTTGAAAATTTAACTCAAATTTTAGAAGGATAACCTAACCTTGTTGATATTCATAACAAGTTTAAGGTGACGTACTTAGTTCCTAACTTGGTTCCTAGATAATTTATAAAGGAAATATTTCAAAAACCAAGTGTTCTAATAGTTAACATTTAAATTATATTTGAGAGTTTTGAAGGTCATGAGCTACTTTAAAGATTTTTTTTAATAATAACCTTAGTGGAGAAAGAAGGCTTGTCACAAGTAGTAAGGGTCTCGCGTGAAATTTCAATTCACATCACCCAAGGAAGAATACAAATTCATACGTGCGGACATATAATTAAGGAAATTGATAAAATGACATGTAGATGTCGAACACTCTATTTATCCGAACGAGTGAAATATGAAAATAACAGAATCATGAAAATAATTCAGCTGAGATCCCAATGCCTTTCGCTGAAGGTCTTTCTAGCAAGAGAATAGCAAAATATCACATTCGGCGTTTTAGGAATTTCCCAGGAGTGGTGCTAAAATGAGGGACGTAGCTTCGCCTTAACATACCTTTTCAATGAACGCTTGAATGGCCGTAGCTTCTTCATGAAAGTTGTTCCTTACATCCTAAACTTTGGAAACACTAAATATACACAGCTGGTACACACCTATAAACAGTTTATAATTGTTCTTAAATCGGCAGATTTGCCAAATGGCCTCAACTTGATGAAATGTCCGTAGAACTTCATAAAAACAATCATAAAAGAATCCCGAGATGATTACCTTAGTTAACCTTGAAGAAACACCAAGAACTAAAAATTTATATCTTCAAAAACTTGCTCCAAACGCAGCTAATAGAAGGGAAAAATGATTGCCACAGTGTAGAGATCACGTTTCTAGGCACGGGGGTAATCGTTAATGGTAGAAATCATCAAAAACTGACCTTCATCATGCAAGTACTCCATAGGAACCCTCTCTTAATCTTTGTTTATGGTTTGGAAGTAAAATGAAATGTTTTCATGGCTTGAAATGTTGAGTAAACCGACATACCACATTTTTTACCTGACCCGAATTCTACCCCGGCAGTCCGAAGTAAAACCCTCATAACCTTTTACTCCGATGTTGGTTGGATACAGGGTTTTGTGCGTTACAAACTACACTCGTAGGACTTCAATTTAATGGGTTATAGTCCTTCTAACTATTTATATATTGGGAGAAAACATCCAAGACATTTGACCCAAAGTTAAGAAAATAATATTAGAGAAACTTCGATAACTTTTGCCGACTTTAGTTTCACTAATTTTCTTGATTTCCAAACTTAACATACGACCCTTGTGCTATTATAATACCTCATAACACACTATTCTTTGCATGTTTTACACTCATAGGCTTATCCACAAGGTATGGGACAAGTTAAACCTTTCAAACGGGTGAAGTTCTACCCGAGCCATTTCTTTTATCATGAACTTTGTTTGAGCGGTCCCTTTGACCTAAAACTTTAGTTTAGTTCCTTGATATTGCCACTTACTTGCAATCTTAATCTCCAATGTATGATACAAAGTCATATACACCTCGTATAACCATGCCATACTACGCCACATATATTATGCACGATTAGAGAAAAGTACGGGATCTTACAATACAACCCCAAACTAATGAGCTAATAACTAACTAGAAAAGTCTAAGTTCGAAATGGTGGACATAGATGAAAGAGAACCCATAGCAGCCCGAAAGAAATGGCTCACCCTTGAATTCGAACAATCACTGATCTTCTAGACGAGGTCTGTCAATAGCCGCCTAAAGATGCCCTGTACTCAACAAAAATAAAAGTAAGTGTAGTATCAGTACACAACCACAGTGTAATGGTAGGATCACACGGCTATCCCACTAAGTGTAACATACATAATCAATACAACAATATAATCACATGCATATATCGAACATATACAATATTATCACATGCTCAACAATATACATTTACAACAAGTCATTGGTTCTCTCATGGAACCCAAACCCAAACAATTAGCATACTGGAACATGGTACTCGATCCAATAGTTATGCCGAAATATGGAAACTGATCCCATATTTATGCTGGAACGTGGCAACTGATCCCAATTAGTTATGCCGGAACGTGGCAACCGATCCATTCAACACAACACAATCACAAACATAAGTACATTCTCATAATCATACAATCAAGTCATGATTCAATGGAATTCGACAATCATATATCCTCATTTACAACAAGTGTGATCAATAATGCAACATGTCCATACATACATGTATCATAATGAAGCAAGATAAACATACATCACACAATAATAGAATTTCAACCATCACCTACCTCAAAACAAGCTTGAAATCCTAAGAAACTTGATCCTTCCCTTTTCGGATTCGTTCCGCTTGTTCTTGGTCTACAAACAATCAATGTAATACGGGAATCAATAAACAATGACCAATTACCCGGATTACTAACCATTCTATGAACCTTAGATGAAACTCATGATCCCAATTTTCCAAATTAGGTTTTTTTTTACCATAGATTCTAGATCAAAACCCTCCCCCATCGATATTTACCCATTAGATTACGTTCTATAGATCGAAAAGTGGATTCAGGGAGTTAAAATCTTACCTTTAGCCTCAAGAATGGTGAAAACGGTCAAGAAGTCAAATAGGGTCATCTCCTAGATCTCAAAGTTGAAAAGTGCAGAATAAAGACATTTTGGGAGTTTATTTACGACTTTAAGTCACGTCTGGCCTGCCACAACAGCCCTCACCCAGCTACAGCGGCCCCACCAGAGCGACCAAAATCCCCTCCAAAGCGGGTTGCACGATATAGTGAGCTATTTAATAATTCTCAAAACCCCCATTTCACAACACACCTTCAACCAACGACACTAAAAAAATACCGTTCACGCCAAAGTCAATTTTGGGAGTTCTACTCACCAAATTCAATTCCGTAAAGTCATATGGATTTCTTAACGAGTTATCTATCCCCTCATGTAATCAGAATTATAAATAAATCATCCGATTGTTACCAGATTTCCCTACACCTTAACGACTCTGATTCTGTCCAAATCTGGGCTAGGTTGGGAAATCTCAAGTTACTACAAAAAAGTTTTCCAACACAATTTTTTTTCCCAGTTGGCTTTTATATAATGATGGAACCCGATCGTTACAATAGATACCAATTTAACCATCACTCGTCTCCGAGTGACAAACTTAGGAAAAATAGACTAAGGAAGGAATGAAGTAGTACCTAAATCGATAAACAATTGTGGATACTTATCTCGCATGTCCCTCTCGGTTTCCCAAGTAGCTTCCTCAACTGGACGATGCTTCCATTGAACTTTCACGGACTTAAATCTCCTTGGTCCTCAACTTACGCACATCACGATCAAGAATCACAACGGGTTCCTCCTCATATTGGAGGTCTTTGTCTAGCACATTTGAGTCCCATTTAATGATGTAATCCCCGTCACCACAATATCTCTTCAACATGGACACATGAAATACCGGATGAACACCCAATAGATTAGGAGGTAGAGCCAATCTATAAGCAACTGGTCCTACACATTCAAGAACCTCAAAGGGACCAAAATATCGCGGACTTGGCTTGCCCTTCTTGCCAAATCTCATCATCCCTTTCATGGGTGATACCTTAAGAAGAACATTCTCACCGGTTTGAAATGTCATGTCTGTTACCTTATGATCTGCATACTTCTTCTGTCTACTCTGGGATGCTAGAAGCTTAGTTTGAATACTTCTCACCTTATCTTGAGCATCCTTCACTAAATCAGCCCCCAATGGTTTCACATCTCCAGCCTCAAACCATCCTATGGGTGATCTACATCCCCTCACATAGAGTGCCTTAAATGGTGCCATATCTATGCTGGAGTGATAACTATTATTATAGGATAACTCACACAAAGGTATGAATTTATCCCAATGCCCTCCAAAATCAAGCACACATGCCCTCAACATGTCTTCTAAAACTTGAATAGTCCTCTCTGACTGCCCGTCTGTCTGTGGATGGAAGACTGTACTAAAAGTGATTGTATGCTAATTCATCATGCAATTTCCTCCAAAACTTGGATGTGAATTAGGTACCACGGTCTGAAATGATTGAGAGAGGAACCCCATGCAACCTCACTATCTCCTTCACATAGACTTTAGCCAATTGTTCAGCATTATAATCTATTCTTATCGGAATAAAATGGGCTGACTTAGCCAATCTATCAACCACTACCCAAATAGAATCAAACTTCCCTAAAGTCTTGGGAAGACCAACCACAAAATCCATGGCTATCCTTTCCCACTTCCATTTCAGAATTGACATTTTTTGAAGTAATCCTGCTGGCCTTTGATGTTCATACTTTACTTGTTGGCAATTTTGACACTTATCCACAAACTCCGCTATATCCTTCTTCATGCCCGACCACCAATAAATTCGCTTCAAGTCTCGATACATCTTGGTCACACCCGGATGAATGGAATATTGTGAACCATGGGATTCTATCAATAATTTCTGAATAAAGTGATCAACTCGAGGAACATAAATCCTCCCTTTAAAACTGAACACACCTTCCGCATCAAGAGTGGTCTCTTGTGCCTTACGAATCACGGTCTTCTTTTTAATCTCATTCAAATTTCATCCTTAAATTGTTTGGCCTTGATTTCCTCAATGAACGTGGCCCTTACCTCAATGCTAGCTAACACCCCACCTCTTTCTGAGATACCCAACTGCATGAACTTAGACTCCAAGGTCTGAATTTCCTTAGCCAAAGGTCGCTTGGTTACACTCAAGTAAGCTAAACTACCCATACTAACCGTTTTTTGACTCAAAGCGTCTGCCACAACATTAGCCTTACCCGGATGGTATTGGATGGTCACATCATAATCTTTAAGTAACTCTATCCACCTTCATTGTCTTAAATTCATATCCTTTTGAGTGAACACATGCTGCAAACTATGATGATCAGTAAACACCTCACACTTAACACCATAGAGGTAAAGTCGCCAGATCTTAAGAGTGAACACTATCGCCGCCAACTCCAAATCATGCATTGGATAATTCCTCTCGTGCACCTTCAATTGACGCGATGCATAAGCTATAACATTCTTATCTTGCATCAACACAACACCCAAGCCAGAATTTAAAACATCACAATAAACTATAAAGTCCTTACCTTTAACCGGTAATGCTAGGATAGGTGCGATGCTCAAAAGAGTCTTGAGCTTTTGAAAGCTATCCTCACATTTTTTAGTCCATTCAAATGGTATCTTCTTTTTGGTCAAACTAGTCAAGTGAGTGGCAATAGAAGCAAAATTCTTTACAAATCGACGATAGTAGCTATGCCGAACCCAATTTTTAACCGCCTCAATCTTTTGAGGATCTACCATTACCCCTTCTTTTGAAACTACATGTCCCAAAAATGCAATAGAAGTCAACCATAATTCACACTTAGAAAATTTAGCATACAACCTTTGTTTCCCAAGAACACCCAGAACAATACGAAGATGGTCGGCATGCTCTTCCCCACTTTTTGAATAGACCAAAATATCATCAATAAAGACTATGACGAAAGAATCAAGATATGGCTTGAACTCCCCATTCATTAAACTCATAAAATCGACATGCGCATTAGTCAAGCCAAAGAACATAACTAGAAACTCGTAGTGCCCATAGTGGGTTCTAAACGCCGTCTTGGGCACATCCTCAGGCCTAATTTTCAACTGACGGTAGCCAGACCTTAGATCAATCTTGGAGAAAACTGATGCGCCTTGTAATTGGTAAAAAAGATCATCTATTCGAGGCAATGGATACTTATTTCGAATGGTGACCCTTTTCAATTGTTGGTAATCTATACACATTCTCATGCTACAATCATTTTTCTTAACAAACAAAACTGGGGCACCCCATAGGGAAGCACTAGGTCGAATAAATCCCTTATAAAAAAGCTCTTGGATTTGAGCCTTAAGCTCTCTTAATTACGCCGGAGCCATGTGATATGGAGGGATAGAAATGGGGCGCATACCAGGATCCAAATCAATGCAGAAATCTATATCTCTATCCTGAGGCATACCAGGAAAATCAGTAGGAAACATTTCTCTAAATTCTGACACCACAGAAATAGACTCAATAGATGGAGACTCAACCTCAACATCCCGGATATGAGCCAAATAAGCTAAACAACCCCGCTCTACCAGTTTCCTAACCCGAATAGAGGATATGATCTTAGCTTGCTTAGGCTTGTACACCCCTTCCCACTATAATTTTTCCCTTCTCGGAATTTCTAGAGTTACAGACTTAGTATTACAATTCAACACAGCATAATAGGGAGACAACCAAGTCATGCCTAAGATAATATCAAAGTCAGTCATATCTAAAATCACCAAATCATCCCAAGTCTGAAAACCCATAAACAAAATAGGACAAGCACGATAGACATGGGTGACTATGACTATGACTGACTCTCCAACTGGGGGAGAAACATGGATAGGGGCATTAGGTACATCACAAATCATATCAAACTCTGAGGAAAATCGCACAGATACAAAAGAATAAGTAAAACCTGGATCAAATAACATATTAGCTATACGGTCACAGATAAAAATAGTACCTGTGATCACTGCGTCAGACGCCTTTGCCTTATTCTTGCCCGGAAAGGCATAACACTGAGCCTTATTATCTTGATGAACCACTTCCCTGCCTGGTTGCACGTTACCTCTGCCTGCATTACCATTTCCTCTACCTTTACTGCCTCACTAATTACCTCCTCGCCGACCTTGTGGACGCCCTCGACCATTATTACCATTTCCCGTGGGTACCACTACTCTAGTCTGCTGCTGCGCGGACTCAAACACACGTGGGTGGGGACAATCTCTCCTCATGTGCCCAGGTTCTCCACAATTGTAACAAGTACGATCAAAAGAGGGTCTGCTGCCCGCTGAAGGTGCGACTCCTCGGCTATCTTGAATCAAATTATGAGGTGAAGTTACCGTGTAATTACCTGTAGATGTGGGCATAACAGACTGAATTGTCTTGGCTGCAAGCGTTGGCCTTCCGAACCCTCTGGAATAAGAACCTTGAAAGTTACCCGAGTTTTTGGCCCTCTTTGCCAATGCCTTAGCATGACCGTCTTGCCTCACCCCCTCCACTTTTTTAACATAGTTTGTTACCTCATTAAAGCTCCTCCATGTAGAAGTCATATGCACAGATAATACTTGCAACTCAGAATTTAGTCCCCTAATGAATAACCGGATTCTCTCTTCCTCAGTAGTCACAAATTGAGTAGCATATTTAGACAAAGCATGGAACTTGGCCTCATAAGCAGCCACAGTCATACCACCTTACTCCAAAGCCATGAACTCATCCTTCTTGCGATCCCTCAAAGTTCTAGGCACATATTTCTCCAGAAACAGGGCATGAAATTGGGTCCAAGTAAGTGGAGGTAAAGTAGAAGATTTGCATTCCATATAAGCTCTCCACTATTGCTTAGCCTCACCTTGAAGTTGAAAGGACACAAACTCAACCCCATGATGATGGACAATTCCTAACTTATGAAGCCTCTCATAGCAATCTAAGATGAACTCATAAGCATCCTTATTCACAGAACCAAGAAACACAGGAGGCTTTAGCTTTAAAAACTTAGTCAACATTTCATGCTCATTACCAGTCATAATTGAACCCAACCAAGGATGAAAGAAAGCATCGTTACCTCCCATTCCACCCGTCTTGGGTGTATTGCTAGCAACAGGGGGATTAGTGGGAGCTTGAGTTGCTCGAACAGAAGGAAGCACTCCAGGACCAACCAACCCTTTCAAGAAAGACATAATTTGTTGAGCTAACACGGGGTCTAAAGGAGGAACACCTGTAGTTCAAGGCTGCACCTCTTCCTCTTGTCCAACCTCTTCAATATTCTCAACATCCTCAACTTCAACATTCTCCTCTATCTCTTCATGTTACGCAGGAGGGTTCTCGTTCATAGGACCATTCTAAAAAAAAACTCCATTTCCAGTAGGAGCTACTATTCCATGACCTCTACCCCTAGCTCTTCCTCTACCCCTGCCTCGACCGCGACCTGTCGCTGCAGATTCCTCAGCTGGAGCATTGACGGGAGCTAAGGGCCTGACGCCATTAAACCTAGTATGAACCATCTGCGGACAGAAGAGTGAATGAGGTTAGATACCAATTTGAATCGACAGATACCAATTGGAATCAGGTTATAGCACGAAAGGAGACAAGAGAAAAAATAGAGAGATTTCCTAAAGTACTATAGCCTCTCGAAGAAAAGTAAAGGTGTCCTCGTACCGTTCTGCGAGACTCTGCTAGACTTGTTTCGTTACATCGAGATCAACGAACCTAGGCTCTGATACCAACTTTGTCACGACCCAGACTGTCGTGATTGACACCTACACTAACCCTCCGGTGGGAAAACCACTACTACAACCCAAACCAAGCAACTAAACCAAAAACTAAAGCATTTAAGGATACAAAAACAAGTTAAATAGCTAAAGACTGAAGTTCCCATAAACTTCCAAAATATCTAAACAACTAACAATGCAGAAAATACACCTAGAACCTGAAAGTCAATGTACCAAAACATCTAAAGTTCAACAAGTCTAAACAAAAAGGGATCCAATCCCAAACTAATGAGCTAATAACTAACTAGAAAAGTCCAAGTTCGAAATGGTGGACATAGACGAAAGAAAACCCATGGCAGCCCGGAAGAAAATGGTCACCCTTGAATTCAAACGATCACTGATCTTCTAGACGAGGTCTGTCAATAGCTGCCTGAAGATGCTCTGTACTCAACAAAAATAAGAGCAAGTGCAGTATCAGTACATAACCACAGTGTACTGGTAGGATCACACGGCTATCCCACTAAGTGTTATAATCACATACATATATCGAACATATATAATATTATCACATGCTCAACAATATACATTTACAACAAGTTATTGGTTCACTCATGGAACCTAAACCCAAACAGTTAGCATATCAAAAAGTGGTACCCTATCCAATAGTTATGTCGAAACGTGGCAATCGATCCCATATTTATGTTGGAACATGGCAATCGATCCATTCAACACACAACAATCACAAACATAAGTACATTCTCATAATCATACAATCGAGTAATGATTCAATGGCATTCGACAATCATATATCCTCATTTACAACAAATGTGATCAATAATACAACATTTCTATACATACATGTATCATAATGAAGCAATATAAACATACATCACACAATTATAGAATTATAACCATCACATAACTCCAAACAAGCTTGAAACCCTAAGAAACTCGATCCTACCCTTTCCGCATTCATTCCTTTTGTTCTTGGTCTACAAACAATCAATGTAATTCAGGAATCAATAAACAATCACCAATTACCCGGATTACTAACCATTTTAAAAACCCTAGATGAAACCAATGATCCCAATTATCCAAATTAGGGTTGTTTTCACCATAGATTCTAGATCAAAACCCTTCTCCATCGATATTTACCCATTAGATTATGTTTACGGATCGAAAAACGAATTTGGGGAGTTAAAATCTTACCTTTAGCCTCAAGAATGGTGATAAAAGGTCAAGAAGTCGTATGGGGTCGTCTCCTAGCTCCCAAAGTCAAAAAGTGCAGAATAAAGATATTTTGGGGGTTTATTTACAACTTTAAGTCGCGTCTGGCCCGCCACAGCGGCCCCGCCAGAGTGACCAAAATTCTCGCCAAAGTGCGTTGCACGAAATAGTGAGCTATTTAATAATTCTCAAAACCCCCATTTTAGTACACACCTTCTACCAACGACACTCAGAAAATATCGTTCACGCCAAAGTCAATTTCAGGAGTTGTACTCACCCGAATTCAATTTCATAAATTTGTACGGATTACTTAACGAGTTATCTATCCCCTCATGTAATCAAAATTATAAATAAATCACCCGATTGTTACCAGATTTCCCTACACCTTAACGACTCCAATTCCGTCCAAATCTAGGCTAGGTTGGGAAATCTCAAGTTACTATGAAAAAGTATTCCGACCCAAAAAAATTCCCCATTGGCTTTTATATAATGATGGAACCCTGTCGTTACAATAACTGACCAACTTGTAAGTTGCCTATTTAATTACAAGCCTCAAAAAATTATTATGATACTTTCTAAAAAAGTTGTCTTCTGAATTATAACATTTTTCAAGAATTAATCCATATGAATGATACGATACCTAAATAAATATCCACAATATAGTGTATTTACAACAACTTTTTATATATATATATATATATAAATGTAAAATAATTATTTGACAACACGTGTTTTATTTTTCTTTTGAAATAGTTGTCTCATGCATATGCATTGTCAGAGAACATGGTATCCACACAAATATGATCTTGAAAAATATTAATTTTTAAAATAATAGTAAAGTACATTGATTTTTCATTTAGAAAAAATCATTTACGTACTAAATTTGAGTGTACAATATAGGGTGAAATAAATTTTGCAAAGAAGTGAAAGAAACATTTGGAAACACGTTTATTTTTCTTATTGATGTAGAATACAGTCTACACTGCCAAAAAGATGAGTTCCACAAAGATGTCTGAAGAATTATGGATTGTGCCTAGAAGCCATGGAAGCTAAGTTTCCATTATCAGATATGGACATGCAAGTAACCTAGATATTTAGGGAGAGAAGGAAAAACTCTTTTCTTTTTTATTATTTAGCTATCAACTTCAGTTACACGGAGTATTATATTTATAGAACTATACTAATGCTTAACACGTGAGAGATTCTTACACATCATGATCGACTCTAACACTATCCTAACAAACTGATAACTAACTGATAACAATCAGTTAACCAACGTAACTAATAAGGCTAATCCCCAATACTCCCCCTCAAGCTGGAGTTGGTGTACACATAAAAAAACCAAAGCTTGCTCAATAAGAGGTGGTGTTGTGAAGCCCCCAAGCCTTTAGTAAGTAAATCTGCTAATTGCTCTTTGGTGTCGACATACTCAGGTAGGATCAGACCTGCTTTGATTTTTTCTCGCAGAAATGGCAATCAATCTCTATATGTTTCGTTCGTTCATGAAAGATAGGATTAGTAGCAATTTGAATAGCTGCTTTACTATCACAGTGAAGTCGGACAGGCAAAGAAATATCAACTTGAAGCTCTTTCAGCACTCCAATGAGACAAACAATTTCAGAAACAACAACAGACATGCTTTTATATTCGGCCTCAGCAGAGCTTCTCCTGATAGTTTGTTGTTTTTTATACTTCCAAGAAATAAGCGAACCTCCTAATTTAACCACATATCCAGTTACCGATCTTATTGTGTTGGGGCAAGCAGCCCAATTAGAGTCACAAAATGCTTCCAAACATGGTCTTACAGTACTGCTAAACAACAAACCTTGACCAGGACACCTTTTAATATACCTCACTAATCTCAAGGATGTTTCCCAGTGTCACACCTTAAGAAGCTGCATAAACTGACTTAACACTTGAACAACAAAGCTGATGTCGGGCCTGGTGATGGTTATATATAACAATCTTCCTATGAGTCTTTGATAGCTAGTACATCTTGGAATGCAGGATCATCAATACTTCTTGTGTGTTCATCATAATCCACAGTAGTGAACCTGACATTTGCCTCTAAAGGAGTGTTAACAGGCTTAGCACCCCCAAGTCCAGAGTCTGAAATTAGATCCACAACATATTTTCTTTGATTGATAAGAATACCTGTTTTGGATCTCAAGACCTCAGTCCCTAAAATAGTATTTGAGGGTCCCCAGATCTTTCATTTTGAACTTGCGATGCAATGAAGTCTTTAATTCATTAAGCAACTGTAAGTTGTTTCCAGTGAGTAATAAATCATCAACATACACTAAGACAACAACAATGTCGGCTCCTGATTTTTTTGTAAATAGAGAATGGTCATGGGGACTTTGCGAATAACTCGTGTCAATTAGTGCCTCTGTCAACTTGAGATTCCATTGTTGCGAGGCCTGTTTTAGACCATATAAGGACTTAACCAACTTACAATCTTTGTACTCCCCCTGCTTTTGAAATCCCTGAGGCAGATCCATGTACACTTCCTCAATTAAATCACCTTATAAAAAGGAATTATTGGCATCCATATGGAAAATGGGCCAATTGTAAGCTACAACAATGTTAATGACCATTCTAACATTGACCATCTTGGCCACGGGGGAAAAAGTTTCATGATAATCGAGGCCTTCATGTTAGCTATAGCCCTTAGCAACTAATTGAGCCTTATATTTTTCCACATCACCATTTGCCTTGTGTTTCACTTTATACACCCATTTCGACCCAATAGATTTCTTCCCTGGGGTAGATCAACCACAACCCAAGTGTTATTTTCCACAAGAGCATCTACCTCATCCTGCATAGCAGTAATCCAATGTTGGTGTTTGGAGGCTTCTTTGAAGGAAGTAGGCTCAATAGAGACTGAAAAAGTAGTTATGTATCTCTGTTAAGATGGACTAAGATGAGAATAATCAATGTAATCCCCAATGGGGTATAAACATGCTGCATTGACTTTCCTTTTAACTATATAATCCTGATGCCATATAGGAGGTCAAGTGATTCTGCTTGGTCTCTTAGAGGTTTCAATAGGTGCAACCTGATCGGTAACATGAGTAGGTGTCATAACAAGAGGGTCGTCCTGAAGAACTTCTCCATCAACACTATCTTCCAGAACAACATCATCGTCGCTATGAGATAAAGAGGATCTGGGATCATCAACTACAAGTGGACCAGGTTCATTAGTAGGTACAACATATGGAATAATGACAACAGGGAGTTGCACATGGTCCTCACGAACTGATTGTTGTGGCAGGAACATGTCTGTAGAGTCAACAGAGGAACTATGGAAAGGAAAAACTTGTTCCATGAATGTTACATCCCTGCTAACAAAGAAGGTTTTTTACTGTAAAGCTAGAAGTCTATAACCCTTTTGAGTGGAAGAATACCCCATAAATATAACCTTTTCAGCCTTAGGAGAAAATTTGTCCCTCTTTGGTAGTATGGAAGAGAAACACAAGCGCAATCAAACACCTTTAAATGATCCACCCTGGGTACATTGCCATATAAAACTTCAAAAGGAGACTTCCCTTGCAAAACATCTGTGGGAAGCCTATTTATCAAGTAAACAACAGTTTTAACACTCTCCCCAAAATCTTATAGGAATGGACGCATGGATCCGTAGTGCCCTAGTAGTATCAAGAATGTGCCTATGTTTGCTTTTTACTATGCCATTTTGTTGAGGTGTATAGGGACATGAGCTCTGGTGAACTATGCCAAGATCAGAAAACAAATCATTGCATTTTGAGTTAAAAAACTCTGTACCATTGTCAAACCTTAATACTTTGACTGTAACACCAAATTGTATTTGCACCATTTTGTAAAAATCCTTTAGTATGATCAACACTTCAGTTTTACATTTAATAAAAAAAAATCCAAGTAAATCTACTGTAATCATCTACTATGGTGACAAAGTAATGCTTTCTATCATGTGTTGGGACCTTACAGGGACCCAAACATCTACATGTATCAATTGGAAACTGTGACCTGATTTATTCTAACTATCAAGAAATGGTAACCTGCTTTGCTTTGCCATTGGACAAGTTTGATAACTTTGCTGATCCTTGAAGTTTAGAAGGTTTCTGAGAGTTGCGATATGTTGCATTGTCTTGAGAGAGGGGTGCCTCAGTCTGGAATGCCATAAGTCTGTCAGGATGGTGCTCTGCACTGTTACATTCACCGTAGCTTTTATTCCATCTTTTAACAAGTATAAGCCATTGGATTCTCTACGAATCCCAATCACCTTGCCACAATAAAGGTCCTGTAGAACACAAAAGTTAGGGAAAAACTAACACTGCATGATATATCCTTACTAAGTTTGGCAACTGATAGGAGGTTGAATTTGAAATCTGGAACATGCAAAACCTCATTTACTTTCAGGTCACTTAATACTCTTGAATTACCGATGCTTACAATTTGTGCCTTACTACCTGTAGGTAGTTGAACAACATTATTCCTGGAGTTTCTCGGGCTTATTAGCTCCTCCAATAAGCCCTCACATAAGGCTATGTGATGAGTTCCCCCAGAGTCAATTATCCATTTAGACGCACAAGGTTTAGTCAGTAGAGAAACATTACCTGTCATATTTGCCTTGCAGTCTCCCAATTCAATATTAAGTACCAGGTTCTGTACTTGACCTTGCTTATCATTAGTAAGATGATGATCTTGCTCAATTGTTGTTGTTGCATGATTAGCTTAAGGCTTGAAACTGCTAGACTCGTCTTGAGCAATGTTTCCTCTAGGCCTGTAACCACCAAAACCAGTCTGATGTTGCCCAGAATTACCCGATCCAGTTTGATTACCATTATTAGACTTCCTTTTGGTCTTAAAATCAACAAGATAGCCAACTACCCTGTAATAGTCGTCAGATCTATGTCCCTTGTACTCACAGTGCACACATGGTGTTCCATTTCCTATTATTGGTCCTGGAAATCTTTTTCCTTTGAAACTTTGTCCCCTTCCTGCCATCATTGTGAGAGGATCTTTGTTTATATCGACTACTCCTACAATCTCTGACTCTCCTCTTAAATGACAATTGCATATGATTGATTCACATTTGGTACAACAGATTTGAGAAGTATATCACTTCTCACATGACTAAAGGTCTCATTTAGTCCCATTAGAAACATTAACAAGCGTTGTTGATGCAAATGTTTAACGTAAGGTATAGCTTCATCACATTCACACAAAGGTGTGGGAACCAACACATCAAATTCATCCCACAAATTGCATAGTTTACTATAGTAATCAGTAACAAAATCAATACCGTGCCATAGTGTAGCCACCTCTGACCACAGCTAATAAACTCGAGTGAGGTTTGATTTGCTGAATCTCTCCTTGAAATCATCACAAACTCTTTTTGCACTTGAGGCGTACATAATTGTAGTCACCAAGCCAGTCACAACTGTGCTGCTTATCCATGATAAAACCACAACATCGCATCTTTCCCAGTGAATTCCCAAATCGCCTTTGTAAGAACTTTTCAAGCAGGTTCCATCCACAAAACAGAACTTGTTCTTCACCAATAATGCAAGTTTCATCGATTTGCTCCACAGTCCATAGTTTTCTGGACCTGTTAGTTTGATTCCAATTAGAGCTATGCCAAGAGTGTCTGAAGGCTGGAGAAACAATGGATGATTTTGTGGAATTATCGCAATTGTTAACTCTGTCATAGCTGAATTCTAGATCTGATAGTAAGTTGAATTTCACTCGTCGATTCTCGAATCGCTACTCTGATACCATGAAGAATTATGGATTGTGCCTAAAAGCCATGGAAGCTAAGCTTCCATTATCATATATGGACATGCAAGTAACCTAGATATTTTGGGAGAGAAGGAAAAACTCTTTTCTTTTTTATTATTCAGCTACAACTTCAGTTACACAGAGTATTATATTTATAGCACTATACTAATGCTTAACACATGAGATAATCTTACACATCATGACCGTCTCTAACACTATTGTAACAAACTGATAACAATCAGTTAACCAACGTAACTAATAAGGCTAATCTCAAATAATGTCAAACAAAAAGAATGGTTAAACAGTTTATGAAAAACATATTAAATAATAACAATAACAATATATTTAGTGTTATTTCACTATACGACACGAGGTCAGAGGATGTAGCTTATACAAATTTTTATATTCATGAAGGTAGAGACACTATTTCAGAATGATCCCCTACTCAGGTAATTCATAAGAAAACAATTTAAAAATTAACATACATAAACAAAATTATTATATAACATTACAGAATCAATAATAACTTCAAAATAATGTGAAAGCCGAAATAAAGAAAAACGTAAATTGCTGCGTAAGACACTACAAGATTAGTATTAATGCTATTGGGATGCAAAAACACAACGCTCGACTATCTACTAACATTCTACTATAATCAACTATCTTTATAATATCTTTACTAAATCATATCTCTAATAAGATAAAATATGTCATATCTAGTCTAAGCACCTCACCGCAACACTTCTTCAATTAACATCTTCCTCTTGTTAAAGAATGTAAAAGAAAGAGAGAAAAACAATTTAGCAAAAAGATGAAATTAAGAAATATTAAACACATGTTTTATTTTTTTTAATCAATATATCGTGTTATGTCGATGACCTTAAAGTTATTCACATAATTCGATTAGACATCTTAATTAGGACTTGTACCAATGGAAAACCTAAATATTCCAAACAGTTCATAAAACACAAAATTTTGTTATAACAACATAAGTGTACATCACTTGGTTTTAGGCGCATAGATCCCAAATAATATTTTGTTTTTATTATTTTTTAAAAAACTTGTACCCTTTGTTGTTTTATTGACAATTGACACTAAAATAACTAAAAACATTTAAATAACTTTCTAGATAAACAAAAGAAAGCAACCCCACCCCATATTCCAGCCATCGTCTTCTACTCCCCATTTTCGGTTCTCAAACTTTGTACTTTTTTTTTGTTTCTTCATTATTTATTTCCTTTCATTCTTAATATATATATATATATATATAAAATTTGAATTTACTAATGAGATAATTGTCAAAAAAGACACCTAAATTATACCATTTTTATGAGTTTTATACCTAAACTATTGGGAGTCTGAGTTTTATACTTAAACTATTACTTATTAGTTTGAGAAATACACATTAAGTAATACACTCTCTTTTATTTGAAAAAACTTGACACATGACATTCCATGTGGAAAAAATATTTCATCTTGTCACGACCCAGACCGTCGTGATTGACACCTACACTAACTCTCCGTGGGAGAACCACTACTACAACCCAAACCTAGCAACTAAACCAAAACTAAGACATTTAAGTTATGGAAGCAAGTTAAATAGTAAGGAAATAAATAGAGTTCCCATAAACTCTAACAAAAGTCTAACAATAATAAACTAACATTGTGGAAGTAATGCCTAGAACCTGAAAGTCAATGTACCAAAACATATAAAGTTCAACAAGTCTAAACAAGAAGGGATACAACACCAAACTAATGCACTAATAACTAACTAGAAAATAGTCTAAGTCCGAAAATAGTGAACATAGACGAAAGAGAACCCATGGCATCCCGGAAGAATTGACTCACCCTTGAATTCGAACAATCACTGATCTCCTAAGCGAGGTCTGTCAGTAGCCGCTTGAAGACGCCCTGTACTAAACAAAAATAAGAGCAAGTGCAGTATCAGTACACAACCACAGTGTATTGGTAGGATCATGCGGCTATCCCACTAACTGCAACATACATAAGTCAAACAATAATATAATCACATGCATATATCGAACATATACAATATCATCAACATTTACGAACAACGAACAACTTCACATGTCTCAAAATACACAATTATGACAAGTCATTGGTTCTCTCATGGAACCCAAACCCAAACAGTTAGCATGCCAGAACGTGGCAACCGATCCAAGTTAGTTATGCCGGAACGTGGCAACTGATCCGTTCAACACACCACAATCACAATCACAAGTATATCCTCAAGATTATACAATTAAGTCATAATTTCATGGTAACCATCATTCATCTACATCATTACAACAACTGTGATCAATAATGCAACATTCATATACATACATGTATCATAATGAAGCAAGAACAAACATACATCACACAATCATAGAATCACAACCATCACCTACCTTGAAACAAGCTTGAAACCTTAAGAAACTTGATCCTTCCCTTTCCGGATTTGTTCTGCTTGTTCTTGGTCTACAAACAATCATAATAACACGGGAATCAACAAACAATCACTAATTATCCGATTCGCTAACAATTCTGTGAACCCTAGATCATACCAATGATCCCAAGCATCCAAAATAGGGTTGTTTCCACCATAGAATCTAGATCAAAACCCTCCCCCATCATGAATTACCCATTAGATTGCGTTCTACGGATTGAAAAATGGATTCAGGGAATTAAAATCTTACCTTTAGACTGAAGAATGGTGAAAAATGGTCAAGCAACTCGTATGGGGTGGTCTCCTAGCTCTCAAAGTCGAAAAGTGCAGAATAAAGTCATTTTGGGGTTTATTTACGACTTTAAGTCGCGTCTGGCCTGCCACATCGGCCCTCACCCCACTATAGCGGCACTGCCAGAGCGACTAAAACCACTGCTAAAGCGGCTTGCACGAAACAGTGAGCTATTTTAATAATTCCAAGAACCCCATTTCATAACACACCTTTAACCAATGCCGCTTAGAAAATACCGTTCATGCTAAGATCAATTTCGGGAGTTCTACTCACCCGAATTCAATTTTGTAAAGTCGTACGGATTCCTTAACGACTTATCTAACTACTCATGTAATCAAAATCATAAATAATTCATCCGATTGCTACCAGATTTCCCTACACCTTAATGACTCCGATTTCGTCCAAATTTGGACTTGGTTGGGAAATCTTAAGTTACTATGAAAAAGTTTTCCGACCCAAAATTTTACCCGTTGGCTTTTCTATAACAACGGAACCCGGTCGTTACAATAGATACGAATTTACCCATCACTCCCCGAGTGACAAACTTAGGAAAAATAGGCTAAGAAAGGAATGACGTAGTACCTGAATCGATGAACAATTGGGGATACTTGTCTCGCATGTCTCTCTCGATTTCCCAAGTAGCTTCCTTAACTTGACGATACTTCCATTGAACTTTCACGGACTTAATATGCTTGGTCCTCAACTTACGCACATTACGATCAAGAATTGCAATCGGTTCCTCCTCTTTTGGAGGTCTTTGTGTAACACAATTGAGTCCCATTTAATGATATAATCCCCGTCACCATGATATCTCTTCATGGACATATGAAATACCGAATGAACACCCGATAGATTAGGAGGTAACGACAATCTATACGCTACCGGCCCTTACATTCAAGAACCTTAAATGGACCAATGTATCGCGGACTTAGCTTGCCCTTCTTGCCAAATCTCATCACCCCTTTCATGGGTGATACCTTAAAAAAATATTCTCATCGGTTTGAAACTCCACATCTCTTACCTTATGATCCGCATACTTCTTTTGCCTACTCTGGGCTGCTAAAAGCTTAGCTTGAATACTCCTCACCTTATCTTGAGCATCCTTCACTAAATCAACCCCCAAAGGTTTCACATCCCCAGCCTCGAACCATCCTATGGGTGTTCTACATCCCCTCCCATAGAGTGCCTCAAATGGTGTCATATCTATGCTGAAGTGATAACTATTATTATAGGAGAATTCACTCAAAGGTAGGAACCTATCTCAATGCCCTCCAAAATCAATCACACATGCCCTCAACATGTCTTCTAACACTTGAATAGTCCTCTCTGACTTCCCTTCTGTTTGTGGATGGAAGGTTGTACTAAAAGTGAGTTGTGTGCCAATTCATCATGTAATTTCCTCCAAAACTTAGATGTGAATTGGGTACCACGGTCTGAGATGATAGAGAGGGGCACCCCATGCAACCTCACTATCTATTTCACATAAACTTTAGCCAATTGTTCAGCATTATAATCTATTCTTACCGGAATAGAATAGGCTGACTTGGTCAATCTATCAACCACTACCCAAATAGAATCAAACCTCCCCAAAGTATTGGGAAGACCAATCACAAAATCCATGACTATTCTTTTCCACTTCCATTCCGGAATTGGCATTCTTTGAAGCAAACCTACAGGCCTTTGATGTTTATATGTCACTTGTTGACAATTTTGACACTTCGCCACAAACTCCGCTTTGTCCTTCTTCATGCCCGGCCACCAATAGATTTTCTTTAAATCTCGGTAGATCTTGGTGACACTCGGATGGATAGAATATCGCGAACCATGAGACTCTACCAACAATTTCTCAATCAAGTCATCTACTCTAGGGACACATATTCTCCCTTTAAAATTGAGTCCACCATCCGCCTCAAGAGTGGTCTCTTGTTCCTTACCAATCACAGTCTTCTTTCTAAGCTCCTCCAAATTTTCATCTTCAAATTATTTGGCCTTGATCTCATCAATGAATGTGGCCCTCACTTCAATGATAGCTAACACCTCACCTCTTTCTGAGATGCCCAACTGCATGAACTTAGACTCTAAGGTCTGAATTTCCTTAGCCAAAGGTCGCTTGGATGCACTCAAGCAATCTAAACTACCCATACTCACCGCCTTTCGACTCAAAGCGTCTGCCACTACATTAGGCTTACCCAGATGGTATTGAATGGTGACATCATAATTTTTAAGTAACTCCATCCACCTTCGTTGTCTCAAATTCAGATCCTTTTGAGTGAACACATGCTGCAAACTACGATGATCAGTAAACACTTCACACTTAACACTATAGAGGTAATGTCGCAAGATTTTAAGATCAAACACTACCGCTACCAACTCCAAATCATGTGTTGGATAATTCCTCTCATGCACCTTTAACTGACACGAGGCATAAGCTATAACATTCTTATCCTGCATCAACACCGCACCCAAACCACAATGTGAAGCATAACAATAATCAATAAAAAATTTACCTTCAACTTGTAAAGCTAGAATAGGCGCGGTGGTCAAAAGAGTCTTGAGCCTTTGGAAGCTCTCCTCACATTTTTCAATCCATTCAAATAGTATCTCCTTTTTAGTCAAATTAGTCAAGTGAGTGGCAATAGAAGCAAAGTTCTTCACAAATTGACGATAATAGCTAGCGAGCCCCACAAAACCTCTAACTTCAGTCACAGAACTTGGTCGAACCCAATTCTTAACCGCCTCAATCTTTTGAGGATCTACCATTACCCCTTCTTTTGAAACTACATTCCCCAAAAATGCAACCGATTTCAACCAAATCTTTGTTTCCCAAGAATACGCAAAACAATACAAAGATGTTTGGCATGCTCTTCCTCACTTTTGGAATAGACCAAAATATCATCAATAAAGACTATGATGAAAGAATCAAAAAATGGCTTGAACACCTCATTCATTAAACTCATGAAAGCTGCATGCACATTGGTCAAACCAAAGGACATAACTAGGAATCCATAGTGCCCATAGCGAGTTCTAAATGCCGTCTTGGGCATATCCTCAGGCCTTATTTTCAATTGATAGTAGCCAGACCTTAGATCAATCTTAGAGAAAACTGACGCCCCTTGCAATTGGCCAAAAAGAGCATCTATTCGAGGAAAAGGATACTTGTTTCTAATAGTGACCCTATTTAATTGCCGGTAATCTATACAAATTCTCATACTGCCATCCTTTTTCTTAACAAACAAAACTGGGGCACCCCATGGGGAAACACTAGGACAAATAAATCTCTTATCAAGAAGCTCTTGGATTTGAGCCTTAAGCTCTCTTAACTGTACCGGAGCCATACGATATGGAGGGATAGAAATGGGACGAGTACCAGGCTCTAAATCAATGCAAAAATATATATCTCTATCTAGAGGCATACCAAGCAAGTCACTAGGAAACACTTCTCTAAATTTTGACACCATAGGAATAGACTCAATGGATGGAGCCTCAATCCCAACATCCCTAATATGAGCCAAATAAGCCAAAAAACCCTGCTCTACTAATTAACTAGCCCAAATGGAGGATATAATCTTAGCTTGCTTAGGCTTGTACACCCCTTCCCACTCTAACTTTTCCCTTCTCGGAATTTCTAGGGTTACAGACTTAGTATTACAATTACGCATGACATAATAGGAGGACAACCAAGTCATGCCTAAGAATATATCAAAGTCAGTCATATCCAAAATCACCAAATCAGCCCAAGTCTGAAAACCCATAAACAAAATAGGACAAGCACGATAGGTATGGGTAACTATGACTGACTCTCCAACCGGGGTAGAAACATGGATAAGGGCATCAAGTATATCACAAATCATATCAAACCTTAAGGCAAATCGCACGGATACATAAGAATAAGTAGAACCCGGATCAAATAACACATTAGCCCTCCAGTCACAAATAAGAATAGTACCAGTGATCACTGTGTCAGACGCTTCTACCTCATTCTTGCCCGAAAATGCATAACACTTAGCCCTATCATCTTGACGAGCCACTTTCCTGCCTGGTTGGGCCTTACCCCTACCTACATTACTATTTCCTCTACCTCCACGGCCTCACTGATTACCTCATCGCCCACCTTGTTGACGTCCTCTACCATTATTACCATTCCCCGCGGGTACCACTGCTCTAGACTGCTGCTACGCGGAATCTAACATACGTGGGTGGGGACAATCTCTTCTCATATGCCCAGGTTCACCACAGTTGTAGCAAGTTCGATCAAAAGATGGTTTGCCGCCTGTCGAAGGCGCGACTCCCTAGCTATCCTGAAAATTATGAGATGGTGTTCCCGTGTAACTACCTGCAGAGGCGGGCATAGCAGACTAAATTGTCTTGGCTACAAGCATTGGCCTTCCAGACACCTTGGAATAAGAACCTTGAAAGTTACCCGAGTTCTTGGCCCTTTTTGCCCATGCTTTAGCTTGACCGTATCGCCTCACCCCCTTCACTTTCTTAACATAGTCTGTTACCTCATTGAAGCTCCTCCCTGCAGAAGTCATATGAATAGATAATACTTGCAACTCAAAATTTAGTCCCCTAATAAATAACCGGATCCTCTCCTCCTCAGTAATCACCAATTGAGTAGCATATCTAGACAAAGCATAGAACCTGGCCTCATAAGCAGCCATAGTTATACCACCCTGCTCCAAAGCCATGAACTCATCCTTCTTGCTATCCCTCAAGGTCCTAGGCACATACTTCTCTAGAAACAGAACATGAAATTGGGTCCAAGTAAGTGGAGGTAAAGTAGAAGATCTGCATTCCATATAAGCTCTCCACCACTACTTAGCCTCACCTTGAAGTTCAAAGGACACGAACTCAACCCCATGTTGATGGACAATTCCCAACTTATGAAGCCTCTCATATCAATCTAAGATAAACTCATAAGCATCTTCATTCTCAGAACCAAGAAACACAGAAGGGTTTAGCTTCAAAAACTTAGTCAACATTTTATGCTCATTACCAGTCATAACAAAACCCAACAAAAGACAGAAGAAAGCATCATTACCTCTAGTCCTACCCACCTTGGGCACAGTGCTAGTAACAAGAGGGTTAGTAGGAGCTTGAGTTGCTTCAGTAGAAGGAAGCACTCCAGGACCAACCAACCCTTTCAAGAATGACATAATCTGTCAAGCTAACACTGGGTCTATGGGGGGGAACATCGGTAGTCTCAGCTTGCACCTCTTCCTCTTGTCTCACATCCTCAAAATTCTCAACATCAACATTCTCCTCTTCAATCTCTTCATGATGCGCATGAGGGTTCTCATTCACAGGAACATTCTCAACAAGGGCTCCATTTCCAGCAGGCGCTACTCTTCCACGGCCTCTACCCCTAGCTCTTCCTTTACCTCTGCCTCGATTGCGACTTCTCGCAGCAGATTCCTTAGCTGGAGCATTGACGGGAGCTACGGGCCTAACGTCGTTGAATCTAGTATTAACCATCTGCAGATAGAATAAAGGAGGTTAGATACTAATTTGAATTGCCAGATACCAATTGGAATCAAGTCATAGCATGAAATGAGACAAGAGAAAGCAGAGAGATTTCCTAAAGTCCTATAGCCTCTCGAAGAAAAAATAAGGCATCTCCGTACCGTTTCGCGAGACTCGACTAGACTCATTTTGGTACATCGAGATCAACGAACCTCGGCTATGATACCAACTTTGTCACGACCCAGACCGTCGTGATTGGCACCCACACTAACACTCCGGTGGGAGAACCACTACTACAACCCAAACAAGCAACTAAACCAAAACCAAGACATTTAAGTTACGGAAGTAAGTTAAACACTAAGGAAATAAATAGAGTTCTCATAAACTCTAACAAAAGTCTAACAGTAATAAACTAACATTGCGGAAGTAATGCCTAGAACCTGGAAGTAAATGTACCAAAACATCTAAAGTTCAACAAGTCTAAACAAGAAGGGATACAACCCTAAATTAATGCACTAATAATTAACTAGAAAATAGTCTAAGTCCAGAAATGGTGGACATAGACGAAAGAGAACGCATGGCAGCCCGGAAGAATTGACTCACCCTTGAATTTGAAGGATCACTGATCTCCTAAGCGAGGTCTGTCAGTAGCCACTTGAAGATGCCTTGTACTCAACAAAAATAAGAGCAAGTGCAGTATCAGTACACAACCACAGTGTACTGGTAGGATCACACGACTATTCCACTAAGTGCAACATACATAAGTCAAACAATAATATAATCACATGCATATATCGAACATATACAATATCATCAACATTTATGAACAACGAACAACTTCACATGTCTTAAAATACACAATTATGACAAGTCATTGGTCCTCTCATGGAACCCAAACCCAAACAGTTAGCATACCGAAACGTGGTACCCGATCCAATGATTATGCCGGAACGTGGCAACCGATCCCATAATTATGTCGAAACATGACAATCGATCCAAGTTAGTTATGCTAGAACGTGGCAACCGATCCATTCAACACACCACAATCACAATCACAAGTATATCCTCAAGATCATACAATTAAGTCATGATTTCATGGTAACCATCATTCATCTACCTCATTACAACAAGTGTGATCAATAATGCAGCATTCATATACATACATGTATCATAATGAAGCAAGAACAAACATACATCACACAATCATAGAATCACAACTATCACCTACCTCGAAACAAGCTTGAAACCCTAAGAAACTTAATCCTTCCCTTTCCGGATTCGTTCCGCTTGTTCTTTGTCTACAAACAATTATAATAACACGGGAATAAACAAACAATCACTAATTACCTGAATCGCTAACAATTCTATGAACCCTAGATCATAACCATGATCCCAGCATCCAAAATAGGGCTGTTTCTATAATAGAATCTAGATCAAAACCGTCCCCCATCATTAATTACCCATTATATTACGTTCTACGAATCGAAAAACGGATTCAAGGAGTTAAAATCTTACTTTTTGCCTGAAGAATGGTGAAAATGGTCAAGAACTCGTATGGGGTCATCTGCTAGCTCTCAAAGTCGAAAAGAGCAAAATAAAGTCATTTTGGGGTTTATTTATGACTTTAAGTCGCGTCTGGCCTGCCATAGCGGCCCTCACCCCGCTACAGCGGCACCGCCAGAGCGACCAAAACTACCGCCAAAGCGGCTTGCACGAAATAGTGAGTTATTTTAATAATTCCAAGAACCTCATTTCACAACACACATTTAACAAATGAAGCTCAAAAAATACCATTCACACTAAGATTGATTCGGGGAGTTCTACTCACCCGAATTTAATTCCGTAAAGTTGTACGGATTCCTTAACGACTTATCTAACTACTCATGTAATCAAAATCATAAATAAATCACCCGATTGTTACCATATTTCCCTACACATTAATGACTCCAATTTCATCCAAATCTGGACTAGGTTGAGAAATCCCAAGTTACTACGAAAAAGTTTTTTGGCCCAAAATTTTCCCCGTTGGCTTTTCTATAATGACGGAACCCGGTCGTTACACATCTTGACAAAAACTAAATAAATTATTAATATTAGTTAAAAGTTATAGATTAAAGTATTACAATCACCAAAAAAAAGAAATTATTTTAATAAAATAAAAAATTATTTTTAAAAGAAATGCACCCCGCTCCACCACCACCACCCACTCCCCAACAATCCGTCGTCCTTTTATTTTTTAAAATTTTCCTTTATAAAATATTTTTTAAATGTTCATACTCCCACCCCCCCACCCCCAACAACCCACCCACTCCTTTCCAAAAAATATATATTATTTTTTAAAAAAACAAATTCTATCTCACCCTATCTAACCATCCGCCCCTAATTTATATTTTATTTTTATATATATTTTCTTGTTTTGTGTTAGATATGTACATATATTTTTAGGAAAATATTTTTCTATTTTGTGTAGAGAATATAACAGAAGTAAAAATTTCATTTTATAAAAAGTCTTGCGGCAAGTAAATATATTTTCCTAAAAATAAATAAAAATAAATAAATATATATATATATATTTAACACAAAATGAAAAAAGAAATTGAAAGTAGAGGGTTTGAGGGTTAGGTGGCCTGCGGTAGAACTTTCTTTTTTAAAGACAATGAAATAATATCTAAATTATTATTTGAAAAGGTGGGGGCGGGGGAGGGGGGGGGATATGAAATGATAATTTTAAAAAAAAATTATAAACGAAATTAAAAAATAAAACTAAGAAATTGTGGGGGGAGGGGGTATGTGTGTGTGTGTGATAGTAACACAATAATCTTTAATTTTAATTAATATGAATAATTTATTTAATTTTTTTCAAAGTTGAATGTTTTGTCCATGTGAAGTGTGATGTTGCAATATTTTTATTTTAAATAAAAGAGAGAGTGTAGTACACACACACCATAAAGAGAGTGTAATAAAAGAGAGAGATATGTTTCTCAAAGGCATAATACATAAACATGACCCTTAACTTGGATTCAGTGGACAACTATGCCCTCCAACTTTGAGTGTGCACAAGTAGACACTTAAATTTGTATAAAATTAAACAAGTAGACACACATGTCCTACATGGAATAATACACATAGGACGTCACGTAGGACACAAAATTGTCATGTAGGACAAATGTGTCTATTTGTTCAATTTTATAAAAGTTTAATTACCTATTTGTGCACACCCAAAGTTAAAGGTCATAATTTCCAGTTGAGGCCAAGTTAAGGGTTATGCTTATGTATTAGTTTAGGTATGAAACTCATACTTCCAATAGTTTAGGTATGAAACTCAAAAAATGGTATAGTTTAGGTGTGCTTTTGTCTTTTTGACACTAAGACCTCATTTGTTTCTATTAAGATTAAGACATCTAAATCTGAATAAGCATTTGAATATTAAGATGTGCATTAAGATCTAGATCTCTATATCTGAATGCACATCTAAATATTAAGATGTGGTCTCTACATCTGAACATTGAATGATTAAGATTGTTTGTTTTCTATTGGAATGTGCATATGAAATTAAACATTATCAAATATTATAAAAAAATTATTTCAACAAAAAAGTACTTTTTTTCAATAAAAATAATAATTTAAATGTTTATATTTGATTAAAAAAATTACTGTATGATATGTAAATAAAATTATACATCGATATAAAAATTATTGTAACGTGATTTCTTTTAAGTATTCAACATAAATGTCTTTTTATAAGAAAATATATATTTCATAGTCA
Organism: Solanum acaule; assembly: GCA_036250505.1. Classification (NCBI taxonomy): domain Eukaryota; kingdom Viridiplantae; phylum Streptophyta; class Magnoliopsida; order Solanales; family Solanaceae; genus Solanum; species Solanum acaule. The sequence goes on along the minus strand of JAJOOR010002374.1, from coordinate 20,314 downwards.
TAATATAATATCAAAAAGTTCAATAAGTATGATAGATACTAGTCGAAAAATAATAAAGAAGGTTTCACATCATCAAAACATATATTCTAGCTTATCAGAAAAATTAAAGAATTCCTATTTTTATTAATGACCTTAATCCAATTCTCTAACTTGTGAACCTAAAGCGTCATCATGTTTTTTTTTAACAATTATCACCTTCACAAAATATACTAATATACTAATAGATGTACTGTCTAATGGATCTTCCTATCCAAATCCATCTAATTTTTTCTTTGCATTCTTCAAAGCTAGTTGCACTATTTTTTAATCAATAACTCCAAAGCATTTCTCATCTTGTCATCAATTTCTTCCTCAAAACTTTTCTTTCAACCGAAACAGAAGATTGGAATGAAGAATTATTAGGAGCTTCTTCATTTTTGTCACTGACTAGGTATATGTATAACTTGGACTCCAATGATGAACTCTTGTTGTAGTACAACCTTCAAACAAAAATTGTACACAAATTTGGAAAGGGTAGGGGTGAAGTCTTCAATGTCTTTGCCCTAAAAAAATTAAATTTTCATCACAAACCTCAGATATGTATATATAGTTATTGTTTTTAATAATGACTACTATTTTTTTACTCAAAAATCTTGAGTTCTTGATAACATCCTATAACATTTCGAAAATTTCTAAGTTAAGACTCGAACCATTCTTCATTTGTGAATAAGATTGTACCGAGTGATTCTAATTTTTTTTGGTGTTAAGGTCACTAGATATAATAACACAGATTTCAAAAAGAACTAAAGAGAAATTTGTTCAAGTCACCCATCAGTTTTTAGTTTTGGGTCAACTTCAAACAATCATATATTTTAGCACATAAATAGTTAGGTGACCCATGACCTACCAAATTGAAGGTCTTTGAGTCCTCTTTCCAACGCCGTCAAGTTTGCTTAATTTCAAGCTCAGAGTAAAAATTTATGCTCGTTTTAGTGAAGCCTCTCTATTTAAGGCATTTCATCCGTTTTGGAAAAGGGTATTATGGTCTTTTCCTTTTCCCACTAGGCCTAGCACGTTTTTCCTCACCCAATTAAGGGTCTAATCAGATGCTAAACCATTCTTTGTCGTTCCTAAACACTTAGAAAAATAAGAGAAGAATTTAAGAGGAGATATAGCTAGGTTTTGAGCGTTTCCTCAAGATCTCGTCAATTTTTCGCCAAGAACATTGTTCTTTCTAGGTATGTAAGACTTCCCTCAGTGATGGACTTGTTCTTCCTCATGACATACATCTAATTATCTGTAAAATCGTTGTATCTAAAGGATTCTTGCATAGTTCTTGATTTTGGTTCAATTCTTTTACAATGGAGGTTGTGAATTCTTTTGTATTGTGAATCATTGGTAAGATTCATGTTTCGAGGAGGTTTGTATGAGAAATTCTATGAACTTGTGTTGGGGTTTAGAATCAAGAAGAGTTTAGGAGGAATCATTCAATTCTAAACGAGTTAGGACCCTAAATTGAGAAGAAAAATTTATCGGTTTTCTGGGTAGGGGTTGGGGCGGCGCGCCACCTATAGCGCCAAGGCTGAACTTCAGTAGTTCAGTCCCTGGTGCGACACACTAGCAATATGCCAAGGCTTGAATTCTGAAGTTCAGGCCTTGGGGCGACGCACCAGCAATACGCTAGGGTCGCCCGATCTTTTTTCTTTCCATGTTTCTCTTCAAAACGTGTTCCTTTGAATCGTGACTATGTTCTCTTCTCTTTATTAGCTCCTAAAGGCTCCATTAATCCTTGAGAGATCCTACATGTACTAATCACGTGTCTTAATTTACATTCCAAACTAAAGTGAGTTTAAGAGAAAAGTTCTAGAGCTTTTATTGAGTTGATCTTGATTTTCTGATTTTTTTTTAGACTCTATTCCTAATTTTGAATTGATATACGCTATGCATTGAGGTTCTTAAGTTGATTCATTCATGTTTACATTTCAACATGAACCCTATGAATTGAGTATTCTTGAGATGAGTAATATTCTTGAGTTCCAAAGTATTTATTCTCAAACCAGAGAAAGAGCATGTTTTATACATTTGAGCATGAGTATATATTTATTGAGAGTAGTATTGAGCACCGATATGGGGATGAGTTCAGACAACTCACATTCCTCATAAAACATGTATCCAACATGGGTAAAAGATAATACTTTTTAGATGAATCCTTAGTGCCTTCAGGCATAACTTAGTAGATCCACTTAGTCGAGGTGTTCTATACCCCGACAAGGTATAGGAAAGTTCTAGAAGCGTGAGTGAGACATTGTATCATCACATAGCTCATAGTGATGGTTGTCGGTTAGAATCTCCCAATAGAGTTAAAGTGTATATTTATATATGACTTATTATGTTGAGTTCAGAGATGAGAAAGTATTTTGTAAAGTTTTAAATGATTTTACTCCTTTATTTCTTTACATTCAACTTGAGTACATTGTTATCTATTGCAATCATTTATTTCAGTTATTTGTTATTCACCTATATTACTTATGTCATTCAACGTACTGATGTCATTCAACCTACATCTTTTAATGATGCACATACAAGTTATTAGGATCCTCAACAAGAGTCTGTTGAGACCACTTCATTCGCTCGTCTTCTTGTGAGTGAGACCTCTTTGCTTTCATAGTACTCCAGTTTTATGAGTTGTTAGTAGTTGTTCCTTTGAGAAGTCGTAGGTCTTGTCCCGACACTCATCTTTGTATAGTAGATGATTCATAGATAGACAATTTTTTAGATATTTTATTTAAAACTTATGTTTCATACTCAGTATATTTAGCAAAGTTTTGAGATTCAGTAAACTATTTTTAAACGTTTCTTTCAATTTGATTCTTATGCATGCTTGGGTTAGTCTTCCACTTGTAGTCAGCTAGGATGAGGGTTCGCTTGAGGGCCAGTAATGGTTCTCGAGTGCCGGCCACGTCCAGAGTGTAGGCTCGGGTCGTGACAAACTTGGTATCAAAGCACATAGTTCAAGTGTCCTAGGGTGTCTATAAAGCCGTGTCAGTAGGATCTTATACATGGTTGTGAGGGCCCCACTTCTATAAATGAGGGACTATAGACATTTATGAATTTTTTCCCTTCTTTCATACTCTAAATCGTGCAATAGAACTATCTCATAAGGAACTTATTCAAACTCATGCATTTCTCATATCCATTCGACTACCCCTCATAATCAAGGTAGTTGAGAAGCAAAGCTAGATCCTTATCGATGAGTTGTTCTCAACAAAAATCTTGAGAAAGTCATGAGACTTCAGATGGGATTGAGAGAAGCCCGTGAGTGAGTTAAGTGTTAAGTTTTGAAAGAATGCACTCTTATTCATATGAATCGTGCGTTCGAGCTAAAAGCAAAAAAGTATTCCTAGACTTTTTTCTCTGAACCTTGTTTTAGTTCAGACCCTTATGAGGAAGCATGTTTTAGAGCTTGGGTAGTATTTTCACCCAAGAAGATAGTATGAGGTACGAGATTATGAGAAGTAGTAGTAGAAGTGCCAAGAGTTAGAGGAAAGTATATAGAGGTATAGTAATCTAAGAAGGGAAAGTGTGATGAGGAAAATTATGTCATTGTAGTCATGGACCTAGTGAGTTATTAATAAGGAATTTTCCCTTATGGGTGGACTAAGAAGTGATGGGTTTGTAATTAATTCATGATAGGAGGTAGAGTAAGAGTTACTAGTTAGGATGAGTTAGAGTATACTTTAACTAGAAAGGAGTTTCTGATGAGGTTTCATTGTGTTAGTAACGACCAAGTGTAGGTGAAGAATTGAGATGTTAGATGCAATAAAGATGAGTGGTATAAGTGAGAAACCTTAACTTTGAGATAAGGGCAGTGAAGTATGGCTAAGTCATAAGAGTAACAAGAATATTAACAGGTGTACTCAAGATTGCATGTAATTAGATGAGGTTCTAATTAAGTTAATGATTTTCCATGTGTGCCTAGATAGTATATTTAAGTTGTCATTGTGGAGTAGGTTGAAGTAAGTATTATGTTTCCCTTAAAAAGTTAGACAAAGCAGCTTTATAAGCCAATGGGAAGAGGTTAATAGAAGCATCTTGAAAAGAGATCTTAGAAGGAGTCTTAGTACTTGCTTATAGAGAGTTCAGTAGTCATGATATAAGCCTTTCCCAAGTATTAGAGTAAAGGGAATGTAGACCAGTGTAGAGATGAAGGAATAGATCCACAGCTTTCAAGTGTAAGCTTTAGACCCAATGGGGAGATGATAAGATGAGAAACAAAGTCAAGTGTTGAGAATCAGATAGTGATGTCTTTAGAAAGAGTTTTAGACATATATCAATCCATTCATAATCTTGTGGATTCCTCAAAGTTAAGTCGTTCCAATATCTTGTTGATATTCCTAATTTCTGAATTGTGTCCATGACCTATGCACATACACTTCAAAGAGATTCACATCTATGCTCAGTTTCCCGAAAGAGGGGCAAATACTTAAGCCCATTGATCTCAATCTTACTCCATAATGTTATGGATATCAGCCTCATGATAAGGACCTATTCATATAAGCACTCATGCCTCATAGTATACTCAATCTCATAGTATGCTCAATCTCTCAAATACATAATTTACTATCAATGGCTAGCAACATAATGTTATGCCATGCATATTCTTATATCAGAGATCTCGAATGAATCATGTTTATGATCTTTCACCCTAAAGTTCTTTGAGTAATCCTTTTTAGTTTTGGGAATGGTGTTGTTAATAGTAGTTGTGTGATGATAGAGAAGAGGATTGCTATTTTTTATTGTGACAGTGATGGTGTGTTTATTCCATCTAAGGTTATGAATGTGGAAGAAGAATGAGATAAGGTCTTACGATGAGTAATAAGTCAGTTTCCTAGTAATAATGCATGAAAGTTAAGTTGATAGAAGTGACGAGAGAATGAGGAATTCTTAGAAAGTGGGTTAGTAGGAGTCTATGGAGTTGTTAAGGTTCTAAGCTTGAATGTGATGTTATTAACATGTGGACAATGCGTGATATATTAAGTGTTTTGTGATATGAGCTCAAGGTTAACTGAATGTAGCGGTAAGGAGTAGTGTTCCTCAGATGAGATTTTCTACAGAGGTATAGAACCCGAATCTTGCGATTTAGATCAAAATAACCAGTTTATATTAAGTACTTTGTGATTTCGAGTTAGGCTCGACGGACTGTAACCAGAATTCACATTTATTGAACTTAGCGAATAGTTGGCGATCTTTGAGAGTTTGCTGGACAACTCTCAGATGAGTCACATGCTCCTCCTCACTCTGAGAATAAATGAGGATATCATCAATAAAGACGATAATGAACAAGTCCAAATACTATTTGAACACCCTGTTCATTAAGTCAATGAAAGTTGTAGGAGCATTTGTTAGTCAAAAAGACATAACTATAAATTATAGTGACCATACCGAGTTCTGAAAGCTATCTTTGGAACGTCACTATTTCCGACTCTAAGCTGATGATAGCTGGATCTAAGGTCTATCTTAGAAAAGCAACTAGCACCCTGAAGTTGGTCGAACAAGTCAGTAATCTTGGGGACGATATACTTATTCTTGATTGTGACTTTGTTCAACTGCCGATATTTCCAAAAAATCACTCTTTCTAATTCTAGCTTTTTCTAGTTACGGGGTGTTACAATGTATTCCCCTTGGGAACATTCGTCCTCGAATGAGATTACTCTTACTAGGTTAAGGGTGTGACATCAAACATGCAGTTCAACACCCAACAAGCATAATGCAATTACAACATGCTAACTTATAAATGAAAGAGTACTAAGAAGAGAATTAGTACCTTGGTCTGGAACTTCTCCAGTTTCAAAGAGATGTGGATATCTCTTCTTCATATCTTTCTCAGCTTCCCAAGTAGGTTCCCCAACAAATTGGTTCCTCCAAAGGATTTTGACTGATGCAACTTCCTTAGTCCTCAACTTGCAAACTTGGCGATCTAGAATCTGGACCGAAATCTCTTCATAAGATAAGCTATCCTTGATCCCAATATCTTCAGTTGGTATGATCAATGAAGGATCGCCCATGCACTTCTTCAACATGGAGATATGAAAAATTGGATGCACCGCGGCTAACTCTTATGGTAGCTCCAACTCATAAGCTACATTACCAACCCTTTTTGATATTTTGTAAAGGCCAATATACTGGAGACTAAGTTTCCTCTTCTTTCCAAATCTCATAACACCCTTCATAGGTGAAACTTTCAAGTAGACCCAATCATCTACTTCAAACTCTAGCTCCCTTCTCCTAACATCAGTGTAGGATTTCTGACGACTTTGTGCTGTTTTCAATCTCTCTTGAATCACTTTCACCTTCTCTATTTTGGTCTTATCAACCCAGCTTCACCAACTTCAAACCTTCCAATATGAGATCTGCATCTTCTCCCATAAAGAGCTTCATATGGAGCCATTTGGATGCTAGAGTGGTAACTATTATTGTAAGAAAATTCAATAAGAGGTAGGTGATCATCCCAATTACTTTTGAAATCAATCACACAAGCCCTTAACATATCCTCTAAGGTCTGAATAGTGCGCTCTGCTTGCCCATCTATCTAAGGATGAAAGGCAGTACTTAAGTTCATATTTGAACCCAAGCCTTTTTGGAATGACTTCCAAAACTGTATAGTAAATTGCGCACCTCTGTCTGAAATAATAGAGATCGGAACCCAATGAACTCTTACCACCTCTTGAATATACAACTTAGCATAATCTTCTGTTGAATGGGTAGTCTTTACCGGCAAAAATTGGGCTGATTTTGTCATTCTATCAACAATCAAATAGAATCATGTTGCTTGCGAGACCTTGGTATGCCTGTGATGAAATCTATATTAATAATCTCCCACTTCCATTTAGAAAGTTCTATATTCTGATCCATACCGCCTGGCCTTTGGTGCTCTACTTTAACTTGTTGGCAATTCGGACACTTGGCCACAAACTCTGCAATGCCCTTCTTCATACTACTCCACCAATAAACTTCTCTCAAGTCACGATACAGTTTTATGGAACCCGGATGGATGGAATATCTGGAGCTATGAGCTTTCTCCATGACCTTCTCTTGGAGTTCATCCACCCTTGGTACACACAATCTGTCTTGATACCTCAATACACCATCTCCCCCTTGTTCAAAAGCCATAACTTTTTGCTTATGAACATTTTCCTTCAATTCAAGCAAAATAGGGTATTGGTCTTGTTTCTCTTTAACTTCAGACACTAAAGATGATTCAGCCCCATTCATCACTACTACTCTTCCTTCTGTGGAATTCATTAGTGGGACTCCTATGCGTGCAAGTCTATGCACATCTCTTGCTAGCTCTTTCTTATCTTCCTCAAAATGAGCGGTACTACCCATAGACAACCTTCTCAAGGCATCAGCAACAACATTAGCATTACCTGGGTAATAAAGAATACTCATGTCATAATCCTTGAGTAATTCCAACCACCTCCTTTGTCTGAGGTTAAACTCTTTCTGAGTAAACACATACTGAAGGTTCTTGTTATCAGTGAACACATCCACATGAACACCATAAATATAATGGTGCCATATTTTCAAAGCAAAAACTACAGCAGCCAACTCTAGATCATGGGTTGGGTAGTTTCTCTCATGGACTTTCAACTGTCTGGAGGCATAAGCTATAACTTTGCCATTTTGCATTAATACACAACCCAAACCAACTCTAGACACATCACAATAGACAACAAAGTCTTGTGTACCTCAAAATTGGGGCAGTAGTCAACCTCTTTTTCAATTCCTAAAAGTTTTTCTCACAAGCTTCAAACCATTGAAACTTCACTGTCTTCTGAGTCAACTTGGTCAAAGGAGATAAAATAGATGAGAACCCCTCTATGAACCTTCTATAATAGCCAGCCAAACCCAAGAAACTCCTAATATCAGTTGGAGATATGGGTCTAGGACAATTCTGCACTGCCTCAATTTTCTGAGTATCAGCGTTAATTCCCTCTCCAGACACAATATGTCCTAAGAATGTCACAGACTCAAGCTAAAAATCACACTTAGAGAGCTTGGCATACAACTCTCTATCTTTTAGAGTTTGGAGAACTATTCTGAGATGACTAGCATTATCTTTTTCATTCCTTGAATAGATTAGTATGTCATCAATGAAGACAAAAACAAACATATCTAAATAAGGTTTGAAAACTCTATTAATAAGGTCCATGAATGTTGCAGGCGCATTGGTTAAACGAAAGGACATGACCAGAAACTCATAATGACCATAACGGGTTCTGAAAGCTGTCTTTGGAATATCACATTCCCTTACTCTTAACTGATGGTAGCCAGATCTGAGGTCTATCTTAGAGAAACAGGTGGCACCCTGAACTTGGTCAAAAAGATCATCAATCCTTGGAAGAGGATACTTATTCTTGATGGTAACCTTGTTCAATTGACGGTAATCTATACACATCCTAAGGGAACCATCATTCTTCTTCATAAACAAGACCGGAGTGCCCCAAGGTGAGACACTTGGTCGAATAAAGACCTTATCAAGGAGGTCTTTTAACTGTTTTTTAAGCTCTTTTAACTCTGTTAGTGCCATTCTATATGGCGAAATAGATATAGAACGAGTATCTGGGAGAACATCTATACCGAAGTCTATCTTTCTCTTAGGAGGGACTCTGGGAAGACCATCTGGAAAGACATCTGGAAACTCTTTTACTACTGGAACTAACTGAATAGGAGGTATCTCAACACTAGAGTCATTAACTCAGACTAAGTGATAGACACACCCCTTAAAAACTAACTTTCTTTCCTTAAGGTACAAAATGAAACAACCCTTAGGCACTGCTGAACTACTTTTCCACTCTAAGACTGGCCCATTTGGAAACTGAAACTTGACAACTCGAGTTCTACAATCAACTGAGGCATAACAGACATGAAACCAGTCCATATCAAGAATGACATCAAAATCTACCATGTCTAACTCAACTAAATTAGCCATGGTGCTCTTGTGATTGACAGAAATGAGACAATCACGATAGACTCTCTATGCTAGAATAGACTCACCAATAGGTGTAGAAACACTAAAGGGTTCACTAAGTTGCTCAGGAATAACATCAAAATTCAACACAACATACGGAATTACAAAGGATAAACTCGCTCCTGGATCTAGTGAAGCATAAACAGTAAAGTTAAAGACTTGGATCATACCAGTGAAAACATCTAGCGAATCTTCCTGCTCTTGGCGACTATTGATAGCATATAAGTGGTTTGTTCCTCCGCCAGTACCAGAAGTAGCCCATCCAGGTGCAGCTCTGTCTAGTGACGCAACTGAAGAAAATTGGGCTTTATTGCCCCAATTACCACTTCCTTGCTTGTTCTTTGGACATTCTCGCATGAAATGACCATTCTTGCCACACTTCAAACAACCAGTGGAGCCCTTACGACAAGTACCTGAGTGGTTCCTTCCACACTTAGCCCAGGCAGGAGGCTTACTACCCCCTTGTGCCATACTACCCTAAGAATAGGTAGGTTTGGCTCTGAAATTCTGACTATTGTACTCACTTTTGTTCTTTGGTGCAGGTGCACTAGCAGATGATGGAGCAAGTCCCTTCTGTTTCTATTGAAAGGATGACCGGTTGGCACTATTCTTCTATTGTCCGGACTCATTCCCTGTCTTAGCTCTCTTATTCTTGAACTTTTCTCTATCCCTTAGCTTCTCTTCCTCAACCTGCTGCATATAGACCATCAACCTTGCTATATCCATGTCACATATTAGTATTGCAGCCTTACCTTCCTTACTCGACAGACGAGACAGCCCACTACCAAACAAACTCATTCTACTCCTTATGTCAGCAACCATCTCCGTAGCATATCGGGAAAGTTGTGTGAACCTCAGACTATATTCATGAACACTCAAAGAATCCTGCTTAAGCGTGAGGAACTCTCGTACCTTAGCATCTTTCAATTCTCGGGGGAAGAAACACCCCAAGAATGCCTCCTCAAAACAAGCCCAACTCGCAGGTGGTGCTCCCTGAGCTCTACCCTCCTTCCATTGGTCAAACTAAATCCTAGCAACATTCTTCAGTTGATATGCAGCTAGTTCTACTCGCTCAGCATTGGCAACGTGAATAACCTAAAATACCTTCTTCAGTTCCTCAACAAAGCTCTCCGGATCCTCAGTAACACTTGAACCTGTGAAGCTTGGTAGATTCATCCTTAAGAACTCACGAATCCTTGAAGTGTCAATTACCTCCTGATAATTCCCTCTCTGTTGCCTAGCTTTGGTTGGTCATAACTTGGCTCAACATCCGGATAGCCTCACAGAACTCAGCATTGGTGACCTATCCTTGGGGTTGCACTTCTGGTGCATTAGGTAGCCCTTGTTCCTATGGTTCAACATTTCTCCTAGCCGGACAACCTTTGACTGCTCTTCGTGGAGGCATGATCTGAAAGACACGCGCAAGCACGAGTTAGAAGAAAACTTTTAAGAGATAAACTCTAACGCACAAAATGAGTATGAAAGAAGTGAGAACATTCCTAAGTGTTGCAGCCTCCTAATTATAGATGTTGCGCGTTTCACACCGATAACTAGGACTCTACAAACACAACTTCATAGACTCCCTAGGACTCTTGAACTCTGTGCTCTGATACCAAGTTTGTCATGCCTCGAGCCTACACCCTGGGCGGGACTGACACTCGAGAACCATTGTTCGCCCCAAGCAAACGCTTGGCCTAGCTTACTTACTCAGCGGAAGAGTTAACTCAACAAAGATAAATCTATGTAATAAACTGGAATGTTATAAAGGAACATTAAACTGGCAATTAAGGCAAACTCAAGTCTCAACATAAGATAATGACAATGAAAAGACTAAAGAACTAACATCTGACTGTCTATGAAGCCTCTAAACAACTGAGATGGATGTTGGGACACGACCCACGACATCCTAATGAACTAAAGCTACTAAAAGCAATAAAAGGGGTCCTTCGGATGCAAGAAGGCTCACTAACAACTCTGGAGCTCAACGATACGTTGGATGCTGATCCTGGTTACCTGTGTCTGCATCATATGAAGATGAAGGCCAAATGGCATCAGTACATTGAATGTACGAGTATGCGAGGGGAGTTCTAAAATAAGACATAAGTTTGAAAGGAACTACAAGACTTACCTGGCTCAACTCAACTCAACTTAATTGAACTCATTTCAATATAAAGCAGTATAAAAACAAGTGCAATATAAAGAAAAGCTTTTTAAAACATGGATGTCAACTCTATGCATTTGGAAATACAATAATACTCTGTGTATGCAAAGATACAATATAACTCTGAAATGTATGCAAAAATACAATTAAACTGTGTATATAAGAATACAAATACTTATGTGGGAGTTTCTCTAACAGACAACCATCACGTAAGAGCTATTGTGATGATATAACATTTTGCCTCACGCTGCTAGGGGCATCATATACCTTGCCGAAGGCATAGAACCTGAACTACTAAGTGGATCTACTAGTCTATGCTAAAAAGCACTAAAGGAATCATCTAAAAAGTATGACCCTTTTCTATCCACTGAACTCTCCCCAATATCGGTACTCAATACTACTCCCAAAAAATGATACTAGCTCTTATGTTTTAAAAACATACTTTTTTCTGTGATTTGAGATAATTGCTCAAAAACTTAGCTCAAAGGCTATCTTGGAAATCAAAGTTTCCTCTCTTGCTTAATTTAGAAAGCGATTACTCTTTTCTGAAAACTAGCTCAAAGGCTCTTTGGAAATCAAGGTTTACTTTTCTTGTTTAAATGTGACAACATTTTAAACTCTTTGGGAATACATAGTCCCCATATACTTATTGAAGCTATGAACTTCGATCTTTACTCTTTACTCTTTACTCAACTTGAACTTTAAGTCTTTAAACAAAGTTAAAACATTTGGAAAAGACTCTTGGAAAACTGTAAGAACTCTTCTTGACTTGACTCTTACTTCTCTTGACTTTGATCTTAACTTTCCTTGAATTGGATTATGGATTCAAGGTTCATGATCTCATGTTTATGGATGATTTTGTGATGTTTAGACTTACCTTATAGTGTTGAAATCAACTAGAAAACATAGGTACGTACCTAAGGAACTAGTACGAAAAGATGGGGAAGAAATGGGAAGAACTAGCGTCCATGGCGCTCTGATTCTCGTTGGGCGCTAGAAGGAAAACTTCAGAAGCAAGGGTGGGGCACTCTGGCTGGAGCGGCGCCCCAAGACCCAAACTTCAGAGCCTCTGCTTAGGCACTCTGGCTGGGGCGGCGCCCCAGGCCCCTTCCCAGGTGAGTCCCGACTTTTCTTGCTCGTTTTTCAACTCTAAACCCCCTATTTCGAATTGGTTCTTTCCCCAAACACTTAGGATCGATTATACCTTCAATATATACTAAGATTCAACTCGAAATCACACCCAAAAACATGAATCAAACTGTTGAAAACTTCAACAACTCAACCCACAAGAATTCAAACGAATTTCATTAAGAATTCAAAGGATTTACTTTCAAATCTAATATACTTTGCTGAATTGAATCATGATTTGCGCGTGGGTGAACTAACCCAACACTATGTGATCTCACATACCTCGTAGGGATCACCTCTTGACGAAATCCACAAGTGATTCTTGAAGATCTTGATGATTCTTGCTTCTTCTCCTCTTTTCTCCTCTTCTGTTCTCTTCTCTCAAAACCCTAACTCTTTTTCCAAAAGCGTAAACTGAATAAGATCAGTTTAAACCCCAACTAATACCAAAATTCGAAATAAAATAATTGGGTAAGGAAAAGACCATAATGCCCTTCTAAAATCCGGATTAGACTTTCCTTAATTGAACAACCCAACTTCAAATGGGCATATCTCACTCATACGAATTCGGAATCGTACAAACTCGGCGGCGTTGGAAAGATAATTCCAAGATATTTCCTACGGTATCTAGAAGCACACCTAAATCATCTTGAGTTAGGAGTTATGATCGTTTGAATTTGACCAAAAACTCAAGCCTAACTTAACTTAACCAATTTTCCAGATTTCTATTATTTAAAAAAAAAAAAAAACACTCTTTCTAATTCTAGCTCTTCTAGTTACGGGGTGTTACACAATGGTTCTAGACTGTCGGCCACATCAAGGGTGTATGCTTTGATCGTGACACATCAATACACCCAAAAATATTTTTACAATAAGAGTTCTTGACAAAAATCAATACAACCCAAAAAATTGTTAATATAAGAAAATACTTGTAAAGATTATGAAAATTTATCAGTTCAAGAGGAAAAAATTAGTGTTTGGTTGAGAAAAGACAGGAAGAAAGTTTATAGAGACACAGAGCAAGTCGTGCAATGAGAGAGAGGCGACATGATTTTTTTCTAGCGTATTAAATTAGTCTGAATTTTGTTAAGACTCTCCTACATATCTAATTCGTTCAGCTCTTTTCAGATCAATTCAGAGGTTGTTTTAAAAAAGAAACATATGGACTTAATGTGCTGAATCGGAATGATTAACATTCAGATCTAAAAACCGAACACATTTAATGAGTTCAATTTTCATTAAGTGCAAATAAATGAGGCCGAAATCTTTACTAATTGATTTGATTATGCAAGAAAAAAGTCAATTTTCATGCATCAGAGTTATAAAAGTTAGCCAACGTTCGTCCATTTATATTTTCGGCCACTCCGAGCAGACATTCTCACTCAAATTAAAATATAAACTAATTAAGTTTATTAAAATAATATCATAAATTTATTTGAATACTTTCGATTTTTGTTCTCCATCAATTTGGAAATGATTCACGTCAATTTATTTTGACATATATCTTAACAATCACTTTGCTAAGCTACACATTTTTCACTAATTTACTTAATCCCCATACTTTTTAGGAGTAATAAGATAGAGAAGAAAAGTTGATCCACCAGAAGAGTCGAGAACGTCGGGTGACTGGGGAAGAAGAAGAACGGGCAAAGGGTTCGACGGGTGGGTTTGTGAACGGGGTTAGTTTCTTTTTTCTTCATTTTGTTGATTCAATTTTTGTCTTATCTAGGATTGAAAATTATCTTTTATCCTTTAAATTGCAAATTCATTTTTTATAGTTAGATTGGGTCTATGGCCACGTGTCATAATTTTATTTGTGACTTTTTAAAGATATCGCATGTGAGTTACATGCACTATAATTGTCATTTTGTGTTCAATAGATACATATTCGTCAAAATTAAAGAGTCTAATAGGTACTAGTTCTAATTAAGGTGTCTAAGTGAATTATGCGGATAATTTGAAGGGACCATCCATGACTTAAGTCTTATATTAGTATACATACATATATAGAAGACTCTACAAACACATGGTCAACATGTGTACTTGTAGGAATTAATGCTGAATTGAAGCTCGATTCTTACATTTCAAGTGGAACAATTTGGACTGTGTTATTTATTTTAACTATACGTGTCACAACATGCACCATAACCTCCATTTTGCTATTGCATCATAACCTCCACTTTTAATAAATACAAATATGTGTGAATAGCGGTTTTAGTCCATGTATTATTGTATAATTTTAGTTTTCATCCCTGTGTTATTTGACTATACACATTTAATCTTCAATTATTTGAAGTGTGCAATTTTTGATTGTATTATTGTATTATTGTCTGTGATTGCTAGTTAGCTCGGATACCACACCTGATATGAATACTAATGGTTGGATCGGATACCACACTTGCTACGAATAATAATGATTTGCTTGGATACCATACATGTTATAACTATTAACTCAGATTGGCCGATATACTAACCGTTTTTGTGTGGGTTCCTTGAGAGAACTAGGTATGTGCATTTGTGGTTTCATGAGAGGGCCGAGTTTATCTTTCTATAATGTGTTGCATGCTTTTTGGATCCTTGAGTTGCCCAGGTTACTTGGATGGTGAGTGAGACTCAGGTATGAATTTTATGTGATCATGTGGAACGTATTTCATTTAAATGTTAACTTAGGGTAAGGACTGTGAATCTGGACTATGTTATACTTTTGACTAGAATGATATGTTATTTGTTCATTGAAATGAAGATTTGAGTTAGTGGATGGATAAGTTGGTCTGAAGCATCGATTGCAGGTACTATTTCGAATGGGCCAGGGTATTGGGTGGGGTAACTTGAGGGAAGCTAGTAAGCTGGCTAATAAGTTAATAGTGGTCTTATTTTGAAGGCAACAATGTGATAAAAGGATTAGGCGATGATCTGGTAAGAGGGTGGCATAACAGGCTGGTTTGGGAAGCATTAAAGGGTTAAGAGGGTCGAGTGTATATTGGTAGAGTTGGTAGTGGAGTGAGGTAGGAGGCTTGGAATAAAGTCCATTAGTTATGACATTCTGGGATTGTAAATGCATGTGGATAGAGACTTGGGGTGGTGTAACTATCATGTTGCATGTTTCCTTCTGAATATCTACTTTATATTTTGTGGTAAGTTCGAATCGACCAATAATTCCTATCAATACATGTTGTTTACTACTTTTTCTGTGTCACTTGGCATAGTCTAGTCGCAGGAATTCAGTGAACTTTCATAGGTGAAGACGATGATGATTTCTGACATCTTCTACTCCTCTTTCATTATGATGAGTTTGTGTCTAATTTATTTTATGAATTGTACTCTTAGAAGCTCTTCTACCTATTTAGACTAGTTTCTTGGGGGAATGTTAGTTGATCTCTTGTAAGTATCTTGGAGGTTTTAAAGCAATTACATGTGTTTCATATTTATATGGGGTGTTAGATGATGTTTTTTTTTTTTTTTTTTGCATGGCCCAAATTAAGTTTGGGGCTGAGGGTTCTCCTATCTAGGTGTTAGAGTAGGTGCCCGCATGGCCGGGTAGGTTGGGTTGTGACACTTGAAGTTAACAAAAGCTAACTATTTAACAAAATGATTATTTCAAAATATATAACATAAAATAAAGGGGTGGTGATTATAAAAGCTTGAAGAATTGTGCATATAAAATTAAAATATATTTTATAAATTTTTAAAAAATATACAATTAGAATGATTATTTTGAATACATAAATTGATCTCATTAGCTTCTATGTTTGCTTTGCTTTTGATTCATTAGCAACTTGTTTTTCCTCTCTTTTTCAATGACTTCTAATCAAAGGTTAAATACGATTATATTTGAAAGGATTTAGTAGGTGGACATTCTTCTTAAGGCTATCAATGGTGTCCTAAATAATCTTTAGCCTTTTAAAGATTTAACATTTTATTTTTATTAAATTCAATTATTTTTATACACGTAATTCTTCAAGCATTCAAAATCACCAACCCTTGAATTTATTTTATTCATATATTTTAAATAATCATTATGTTAAATAGTTAGCTTTTGTTAACTTCAAGGACCAAAACCGTACACTTTAAATAATAGAAGGTGAATTGTTCCTATTCAAATAATATATGGACAAAATTGGAATCATGTAATAATACGGGGATTAAAATTACTATTTCCCCTATAAATATAATTTTATTTTCTAATAAATAATATGTGCAATAATATTTGGTGCCACGTGTTGTGTTGGCTCATCTCATATTAATTTGTTTGTCTTATTTTAATTTGTTATAAAATTTACGAATATAAAATGATTATAATTAGGTACGGTGGCTAATTATAAATCACGATATAGAAGCAAACACCCCTTCGTTGACGCGTCTACTTCTAGCGGAGGGTATTTATGTAATTTATATGTGTTTCCTTCATTTTAAACAAAATATAATAGGTCACGATAGTTAACAACGTACAATATTAAAAGACATAAAAGAATTCGATTGGCGCTTGAAACTGTATCACTGCCACATGAATTGGGAAAAATGAAGTAACATATATTATTTGAAAAAAATGACATAAAAAGCATTATAATCACAATAATTAACAATTTGAAATACTTAAAGACATAGAAAAAATATTAGTTTACTCTTGAAATTCTATGAGTGCCACATAAATCGAGACATAGAGAGTAATATATATAAAAATTATATAAAAGTACTATAAATCATAATAATTGACTACATAAATATTTAAACATCATATAAATCTTTTAATGGCTCTCCAAATTTCAACTGTCACATAAATTGAGACAAAAAATATCATGTATTGGGCATGTGCTAGCACTAAATTATGTGTTTAATATAGGAAAAACTACATAAATGGGTCATAAAACTCAAAACAATGACATATTCATACTCCAATCCAAATAATATAAGAAAGGGAAACTTTTGCATATAGCCACTCAAAATAGCTTAATTACGCTCTATAGTTATAGTTTGCTAATTACGATTCGTAGCTACATGTTATAGGGAGGAGAGTGGCGAACGAGATTGGGAGAGGGAGGAGAGAGACGAGGGAGAGAGGGCAGAGAGTGGGAGAGACCTGAATTGTATATGTATATCGGTTAGATAATTGTATATTATACATATGTATTTGTATATCTGGCGAGCGATATTGGTAGAGGGATGAGAGAGGCAAGCGAGATTGGGAGAGGGAGGAGAGAGGTGAGTGAGAGAGGGCAATAATTTGTACAATTCGCATCTCATTTGTATAATTCGCGGGTACGTTTGTATAATTCATGTGTTTTTGCATGATGAGTAATATAAAGTCTGGATTTATACAAATATGATAAAACTCAAAATAACGAATTGATACAACATAAACATATGAACTTTAAACAGTTATACAAATTATAATATACAAATTACATTAAATAAATTATATTAAACAAAATCTGAAAACTACACGTTTATACAAACTTTAAAAAGTTATACATAAAAAGATTGAATGTATATGGTGACAAAACTGAAAAACCAAAGGAAATCATTGTCATATATAAATACAAACCATCATATACAAATATAAATCAAATGAAGAATTGTTAGTTACGAATGTGGTGAATTATACAAAATGTGGATTATTATACAAACTCAAAGTCAGTCCACATAATTAATGGTTAATGTTAGTCGCGAGTAGTAATTATAGCAAATTATAGTTATATGACTAATTAAGTAGTATATGTCTTCTTAACCGCGTAATCTCCCCTACAAAAAATACCCATTCCCTCAAAAAGATTACAGCACATACCCCCATTCATTAAGAGTGATAATTTTTTATTAACTGATACTAAATCAGTATCATATATTCTATTGGTATCATTAAGGCTGATAACTTTTGCTTAACTGATACTAAATCAGTATCATACACTGGATTGGTGTGTATATATATACATACCGATTTAGTATTAATTAAGTGAAACTATCAGCCTTAATGATACCAATACAGTATATGATACTGATTTAGTATGTAACTACCCATTAGGTCGTTTTAATTACTAGAGCTTCTTATTTCATAAAATACTCTTCCGATAGATTCTAAATGGTAAGTTGAACCATTCATTTAACTACGGTTAATTAGTTGGTGAGTATTTATTAAATAATTGATATTTAGTTGATTATAAATGAACCAAGAGTTAGGTTTATTTAATATCCTATATAACTTGACCATATATATAAAACGGAAAAAGGTCAAAAATACTCTTAAACTATGGCAAAAGGTTTAAAAATACCCTTCATCCATCTTTTGGTCTAAATATACCCTTCTACTCATCTTGTTGGTCTAAAAATACCCTTTCATTCACCTTTTAGCTCATTTATACCCTTGAAACTAACAATCCTATTTTTTATTATGTGTCATTCTCCTCATTGGATGAAACGAAATCTCCATCTCAACTAGATTTCCCCCCATAATTTATCCAAGCCAAAAAGAATATATTTCTTCAAGACCTCGTTTTTTTTATTTCTTTTATAAAATAAATCTAATAGTTTTTTATATTTGTTGTAGATTTTTTTTATCCGACTCTTCTCAATTTTTTTCTCTATTTTTCCCAAGTTATTACTTCGATTAAAGACACATGGCATAAGGAAAAATTAACAGCTAAGATTTAATCAATTACATTAAAATTTTAAATATGATATAAAGAATTAATATATCATAAACAAATTAACAATATTATGATCATAATAATATTATCTTATCCATAATATATTATATTTTTTCTCTTTTCCTATT
Source organism: Solanum acaule (assembly GCA_036250505.1). Lineage (NCBI taxonomy): Eukaryota > Viridiplantae > Streptophyta > Magnoliopsida > Solanales > Solanaceae > Solanum > Solanum acaule. The sequence goes on along the minus strand of JAJOOR010002374.1, from coordinate 1,249 downwards.
TTTATTTTTCCTACAGGCTTCGGCCTACAACATCTATATTTTTTCTCTTCTTTTCAATGAGTTGTTACAGAGATTATTTGTAACACTCCAGAAAAATTTTGAGTTAAGACTTGAATCATCCTTCATTGTGAGTAGGATTTTACCAAGGAATTAAAAAAAATTCTTAAGTGTTAAGGTCACTAGATGTAGCACCTTAAGTTTCAAAAAGAATTAAATTGGAAATAGCAAAATCTGAAATTTTGCAAGTTAAGCTAAGTATGAGTTTTGGGTTGACTTCAAATGACCATAACTCCTAGCTCAGGATGAGTCAGGTGTGCTACCAGATACCATAGGAAAGATCTTTGAATTATCTTTTCAACGCCACCAAGTTTGCTAAGTTTCGAGTTCGGATGAGTGAGATATGACCTTTTGAAGTTAGGCTGTCCAGTTAAGGAAAGTTTGCCGAAAATACTGAGGGGTATATTGGTCTTTTCCTTACCCAATCAGATTTAATTCGTTTTTAGTAATATTTTAGGGTATAATCCTATTTGGTTCAGTTTTATAATCCTAAAATTAGCCTAGGGATTTAGTTGAGAGTTCAAGAAGAGAAAAGAGGAGAGGATCAAGCGTTCGTCAAGATTCTTGCGTGTTGTAGCGGATTTTCTCCATGGGTTTGATCCCTAAGAGGTATGTAAGCTTCCATAGTGTTGGGTTTTTTCACCCACACGCCAAACATGTTATTTTCAGCGCAAATTTCATTCTCGAAGTTGAAAGATTTGAGTTCTTGATAGGTGTTCTTGAAGTTCATTCTAAATCTTGTTGTGTTGGGTTTCAGATGATTTCTTGAGATCAAAGTGAGTGTTTTAAGGGATGTATTGAGTATATTAGAGTGTAATTATGTTAAGTAATCAATTCTAAGTGATTGGGGAAGAAACCATTCGATTCTAGGCGAAATAGGGTGAGAAAACGAGAAAAGAAACTTGTTGAATTTTCTGGGTTGGAGCCTGGCACGATGCGCCTGTCAGAGCGCCCCAAACCCACCTCTGAAGTTTAGGGGCTGGCGCCCCACTCCAACCATAGCGCCAGGGTCGCCTGCCCCATCCAGTTTGTCATCGGTTGCCCCGTTTGAGTTCGTTTAAAGTGCACCTTCACTCCTTTTCGATTCTAACTACTCTAAGCTACTTCTAAACACCTAAAATCATTCCTAACATGATCATAACCTTGAATTCATAATTCAAATTCAAGGTAGAGTTGAGAGTTAAGTTTTGAG
>JAJOOR010002373.1:0-40814 GCA_036250505.1 Solanum acaule | reverse complement strand
ATGACTAAAACATCTCCTTTTTTCTTCAATAATATTGATGTTGATCTTATTGATCCCAACTTGTTCGAGACTAAGACATAGCTGTTGTTTACATAATACAGCTGCTGATTTGGGGATTAATAATAATATTTTTGTATCTAGTAAGGCTTATATTGGATGTAAGCTCAGGTCAAACCTGACCTTTAGTTCTGCGGAGCAAAATAAACTTGTCCATGCTTTTGGAGGTTTATAAGCTTGTATTCAGTTTTGAACAAGACTTGCATGCGTTCAATTATGTCTACTTTAGCATATTCAATTTGCACATAAAACAAGAAATTAACATTATAATTCTGCAATTTAGCTATGCGAAAGAAATGGTGGTGGTTGATGGAACCTTCGTCCCAAGCAAGACCAAGCCAAGAAAGGTCGCGAAGCACGGCCTCCTCGGACTCCCTTGTGGATCTTTCCAGGTCTGTGTCTTCAATCCGGAGTATAAATTTCCCACCTTTCGACCTGTCATAGTAACATAATTGTTAACAGAGAAAAACAACTAAACAAAAGCGCCATTACCCGTCGTATCAATGGTATTAATCAAGTAAACTATGATGAAGAAATAAGTAAATTGGATGAGAAGACAAAGAACCGGGACGGACCGCGCATATAAGTAGTTAAAGAGTGCAGTTCTAGCGCCTCCCACATGGAGATTACCGGTAGGAGACGGCGCAAAACGAACTCGGACTGCCCCTTCATCTCCTGCTGAAGCATAAATTGAGAAACTTCTTCTCCGGAAACAGAGACTTTGCCGGTACCTGCGGTGGCCGTTGCGACAATATAGTAGTGACTGGCGATTCTTTAACTCCGGGATCAACCTTGCTCTAAACCACGGCGCCGCCGCCACCGTCGCCATTCTTCGCTCAACTTCGATGCAGCCGCCAAAAGACAGATTTCAAGCTTTCAATTCAATGTCAGGATAACGCTTCGAGACGTTTGGGGAGTACGAATCCTTGTGCACTGCCTTTTTGGGTCTCGTCAACCTTTAACCCGACTAATCGGCCCGGCCCAGTCCATCTGTAAGGCTCCAAAACCGATTATAAAACCGATTATTTTAACTTTTTGCAACTAGCCCGCGCGTTGCGCGGATGATTTAAAATGTATTAATTTCATAATTAAAATAACTAATAAAATGTATTATGCCATAATAATATATTTAATTTATAATAGTAATAATAATAATATACAAATCATTAACTGATTTATTAGAGCACATTAAATTAATATTATAATACATATATTCATTTTAAAATATTATATATATAGCTGTATCAACTGCGCTTTAGTTTTATAATATATTATGTTGAAATTTTTCTAAGGATACTATTAATTTTATAATTATTTTTTCTTGATCAAATATGAAATACTTTTTAAATATTTTTATGTGTTTGTACTTTATTTTTTTTATGTAGTTTGAATGAAAAATTATGTTAATAATTTATTAATTCTAACATTTCATATAAAATATTTGATATCATGAGATTAAATGGCATGTTGATATATTCAAAATCCAAAAAAAATTCAAAATATTTTTTCCGTATTAAATTTATTTAAAATTATAATATAATTAGCAAAAACAAAAATAACAATATTCCAATATTTCATGTTCCTCTCGCTATACAACCCTAAATTATAGCATCATCATTTGTACATACAATTATCTGTCAAATATATTGTTAAAATATTGTTATAAAAAAATAGGCTAAATTTATTTGTGTTTTAAATCTATGTAACTCTAAACATAAATTTGTAGTTCCTATAGCAGCATTACCAAAAAAAAAAAAAGGGCAAACAATAATTATTTTTAAAAAAAATAATCTATTTGATGAGGTTTACTAATGTTTTTTCCTATCTTTATAATAATTTAGATTATAGATCCTTTTTATTTCTTTTTTAAAGCATTAAAAACTCTCTGTGCACTTTATAGATTATAGGTTTATTTAAAAAATATTTAAGCAATAAAAATTCTCTGTAAGCAATTATTTAAAAAATACACATGAAAAAAAAAGAATTATTAATCTTAGAAATATAGATACAAAGAAACAAAAAATTATTTTTTATTGTGTTTAGAGGAAATAAAAAAAGTAAAAATATATGAGCATCGTAGATCATCTGGTTCTCACAATGCACAATAATATTCATCAAGATTTCAACTGTGACATTCTTCACACGTAATTTTTTATTTTTTACTCGCGTATGTATTTCAAACAAATAAGGCTAGTTACTATTCAGTTTTGATGAACAAAAAAATCTAAAAATAGATGACAACTTACCTTGACAAAATGAAGTTGAGGAGTTCTTTACCTAATGGAGAGTAAATTCCTTTTAACAATTGCAAGGGAGAAGTTTAAAGTTAATAAAATTTTAAAGTGATCAGTTATATTTAATTTAGGACTTTATATAATTTTAAAATAACCAATGCATCCTTAACTTATTTATTTAGTTGACTGCTTAAAAACTAAAATTTAAAATTCAAAATGAATTGGTTAATAGTTATCCAATCCTAATTTTTAGCAACGTGGCAAAGAAGTTTTAAAACTCCTATTTAATTGAATAAATGTTCTTTTTAAAATAAAGATTAATTTTGTTTTTGAAATTGTAATTTTGCAAGCGTAAAATTTGTTGTAGCTTTTTTACTGTTTGCAAATTTTATGTCCATACTTTTTTTTACTGTTTGCAATTTTTAACTACTTTGTCTTTTGGCATTTTTAAAAGGGAAAAGGGCCTGATTTACCCCTGAACTTTATGATTTGGAGCTGATATATCCTCCATTTAAAAATGGCCCATATATGCCCCTGTCGTTATAGAAATGACCCATATATGCCCTTTTACTTAACAAACCAATATTTAATAAATTAAAAATTCATTTTTTTTATGCTTTAATTCGAGAAAATGCCACGTGGCTCTTAAAATACCCCACCCAATAACTTTTTACCAACCCGACCCAATTGAAAATAAGAAAACCCCACCCACTTAAATAAACCTAACCCATTTCATTCTATGGCCTCCACTCTCCACGCTCAACAAGAAAAAAAATCAAAAACTTTGTTAGGTTTTAGTTAGCTCTAAATTGGCGTCAATCAGTCTCAATATCATTCAAAATCTTACATAAGTTTCAATTACTTTCTTCTCCTTTCTTTTAAGGATCTTTGGTGTTAGAATTATAGGGTAAAATGTGAGAAGAGTGTCACTAATTTTGTTCTTGATATTCTTTGCTTGAAGTGATATTCTTATGTGTTTTATTTTGTCCATTTAATGATACAGGAAATGGGCATATTGAATTGGTTAAATTGTTTTTGTCGATAGGTGTAGACGTTGATTTGCGAAGTGATGTTGATGTTGGAACACCATTTATATGCGTTGTAGACCGCAACCAGGAAGATGTTATTAAGGTTTTGCTAGAACACCATGCTAATTTTGATGCTCAAATAGGAGATGATAATATGTGTCTTCTGCTAGCAGTTGCGGCAGCCGATTCTTTTCGTTGTGTGGTAAAGGCAGGGTATATGCCAATGTTAAGGTTGGTGAATGAGTGTGGTGTGGTGAAATAACTTCTTTGCTCGTTGTTGCTCGTAAAGGTTATGCAGAAATTATTTAATGCTTACTACAAGTTGGAGCTGATCTTACTGTCGCTGATCAAGATAATTACTTGCTAATACATCTTGCAGTTACAAGTGACAATCGAGAGTCTGCTGAAGTTTTATTGGCCGTCACACCACAGATTCAGAGTGTTCGTGAACGGACTGTGGACGGAGTCATAGCGTTTGTGAAATCTTAAAATTCGAGAGAAAAGTTTGTAGTTATTTTACATTCAGTTGCTTAGTTGGGTTCTTTTCTTCACTCACTGAGGCAAAAAGTTTGTAAATTTTATAGTAGTACTTTGTAGGATCATATTTTTTATGGGAATTTAAATGCTAGATTCCAAGGCCATATTATGCGACTAAAAATTTTCATCTCACTTGCAGTTTTGTGACTTATGTGTAATTAACTTTTGGTTCATTGTATTGATTTATGACTACTTTTGATTCACCTTATTTGGTCTTGTGTAGTGATTTTGTCAACTTCTGTATTATTTAGTAATGAAAGAGAATCAAAAGCTCAAGGTAAAATGACAGAGAATCATCAATGACTTATTGACAATTCCACGTTTTATCATTTGTGAGCTATCTACTAGTTCAAAGAAGTTCGTGAACAATGTTAATTTTAGTCGTAATTTAAACAACGCTACCAATCAAATCACATAAATTTACTCTCTCGCACAAAATACAATCAACAATAATTACACCAGATGCAGTAGAATATAATTCTCAATTTTCATAAAATTATCTTAACACAAGTTACCAGCAAAACAAGATTAACCTTCTGGTGGTTAAACCAACCACGAATATCTACTATATGGTTAGCGACAAAAGAAATTGTTTGAATTTACATCATATAATACTATCCAAAATAACCATCTAATGTCAAAAAATGATCAACCACACAACGACTTCTAAACTAGACCATCATCAGTATCCACGGGCAATTTGCCCTTCATTGCCATTTGTTTCACTCTTTTCTTCTTTACTTCAGCTTGTAACTGACCAGTCGTGACTGCTTTCTTGCCCTTCCAAGTAGTCTTCTTTGGTGAATATGGTAGATCCTAAGGGGTCGAGATTCCTCTCGCATTCCCTTTAAAAACAATCTTCCTGCTTCCTATTCCTTCAAATATTCGAGACCTCTTTTCCATCCTTGTTTCTGTCTCAGAAATTACCATTGGTCGCAATGCTGGATCTTCTTCATTCCCGATCTCAGGACCATAGGCAGTCAGTTGTTGTGTCTGAAATTGTTAGGGTGAAGCTTTTGTCTCATACTCTACAGTGGCACTAAATGTAGAGTTTTTTCCTGCTCGACTTTTGACTGCTTGCTTTCTTATTTCTTTCATGTGAACTTTCACCGTCTTCATAGTCCTTCAACCCAAAAAAATTGTTGTGATTAACAAAAACGAAAACCTTTTAACTAAAAGAAAAAATTAAGAGAGATTACCTTATAACATCCCTTAGCATTGTGATTGAAATCACCACACTTGTTGCATCTCATTATAGTTCCTTTTCTTGACTGCTTCCATGCCCCCTTTCTCAAACTTGCCTCATCAGTTTCTCTATTTCTTTTCATCTTGGGTCTGCCAACAAGTTTTACCATTTCTGGAGGTTCCATTGCTTGAGCAGGGTCGATTTTCCAGAATTGAGAACCCCTAACTGGTTGCAACTTGTTCTTGTATGTTAACAAATAAGCCTTTTTTTTGTACCAGTAATGAACATCTTCCAATGGTTCAGTTTTTTTATGCAAAAGTGCCTTGATGGCATGGTGATATGGTATTCCACCCAAGTCCCATAATCTATAAGTGCATTTCTTCAATTCCAAATTCATTGTATGTGTGTCCGTGTCTCCATCTTTCACTTCATAACCATAATCTCCATTGAACTTAACTGTACAATTGGTAGCCATTAATTGATAGTCATTGTACAATTTCATAGCCGTTGGACTAATATCATTTTGCCATTTTCTGCCCATTTTTTTCATTTTTCACCAATATATTCATCACCTTCACTCTAATTTCCTCCAGCATTTTAATGATTGGTTTTTGTCTAGCTTTAAGTATCCAACTGTTAAAAGACTCGGTAAAGTTATTGTCTACCATTAGATTCTTACATTGACCATCAAAATATGCCCTACACCATTTAATTACAGGAAAATGAAGAAGATCACTAGCTGAATCTTCATTCACCTTTCCTAACACCTTTAAAGTGTCTTTGAATTCTTCTTCATAGGTGAGTCCATGCACACAACCACATCAATTTTTTCTCTTCACCACTCCGCCATTTCTTGGACCAGTTAGATTATATATGCCTCACACAAAACCTATGGTGTGCTTCTGGAAGAACATTAGCTACAACATCCAACAGGCCCTAAAAATCGAAAAGAAAAAAATGACAGTAAGAAAAAAGATAAAGAAAAGGCAATAAGAAAAAAATATATTTTAAAGCTACCTTTTGCATATCAGACATAAATGTCACAGTTTCACCATTTTTCAGCTCCAACGAAATCCTCAAAACTGAATAAACCATGTCCATGTTCCTGTGTTTTCCTTTTCCACCACCGCCCAAGCTATTGGGTAGAAATGATTCATTGAGTCTTGCCCAACAGCTACTAATAGTTGCCCCTTACATTTTCCTTTGAGAAATGTTCCATCTAAACCAATTATAGGTCTCAAACTTTTCCATCCATCCTTCAAAGCCTTGAAGAAAATGTACATTCTCAAAAACCTTCTTATGCCTTGTTCAAGTGCATCTTTAGAGATATTAATTACCACATCAGATCCTGGATTTGATTGTCTAAGTTCTTGACCATAAGCTTCAAGCCTATTGTAGTCATCTTTGAAACTGCCTTCCAACTTATCAAGAGCCATTGTTTTGGCTCTTTTTAGTTTGGATCTTGAGACATTCAACTTGAATTTTTTTTCAAGAATTCCTCTCATGTCTTTGATAGGGTATTTTGGATTGTTTTGAACTTCATCCTTAAAATAAACCGCCAAGGTATGATAAGTTGCCAATGGATTAACAAAAGAATCACCACAAGTATGCTTAGGCTTCAATGTTTTAACCTTAAATGTTGCTGATTTTCCATCCTTAGATATGAGAAGAGTAAAGGGACAACCATCATAACACTCATACCTAATTCTTTTTGTATCACTTTTTTTTGTTTTCAACTTCTTTTTGTTAGCCATAGCATAAAAGCTAACAACCTGCCTAGCTTCTTGAATAGTCTTAAAGGTCATACCCATTTCTAATTCCTTAAACTTTTCAAGTCCATCACTCACAACTCTCTCTTTTTCATGTTCATAACGTTAAAGCACTTCAGCATTATATTCAACAATTTCACAGTTGTTGCCCATTTCATAAAGAGTATCATCCTCCACATCACTATAATCACAATCAGTAGCAGCTTCAACATCCACAGAATATGATTCAGTATGATATATGATATTTGTGGCAGAAACTCTCAATTCATGAGCATCTACAACATAAAAATTTATTACCTTGAAATCTTTTGAATATAAGTATTGAAGAGTTTTAATTCCATCGTTATCTTCAATTACATAATAAGTACCAGATGGACCAGTGACCAACAATTGTTGAACTTCCCTAAATCCAAATTTGGAAGTAAAAGCTTCACACAAATCATCATAACAAACTAAACAAGTATTATAATACCAGGTGTGCTGAAATTTTATATTGTATCCCAGCTTTGGGGAAATTACCCAATTGCCCCCATAGTTGAAAACAATATCCACTTCTTCAATCATCCTTCAAAATGACACCTGCAACAAGCAAATAACTTAGACATAGGGACCACCTTAGCATTTAACACCAACCAACTGAAAAATGAATTTTAACATCCTAAAAAGACAATAACTATTTGGGGACCAACAAAGATTCCATCTTTGCATACAAAGAGATAAACTCATGTATTAAAGTAAGAAAATAAACCTTCCATGGACAGAATGTCAAGGGAAAAAAGCACATAGGTAAACTTAGTTACACTTTTCTCACATTTTACCCTGTATTTTTAACACCAAAGATTCTTAAAAGAAAAGGGAAGAAAGTAATCGAAACTTACCCAAGATTTTGAACAATATCGAAACTTACCTAACAAGTTTTTGATTTTTTTCGTGTTGAGTGTGGAGAGTGGAGACCATTGAATGAAATGGGTTAGGTTTATTTAAGTGGGTGGGGTTTTCTTGTTTCCAATTGGGTCAGGTTGGTGAAAAGTTACTGGGTGGGGTATTTTAAGAGCCACGTGGCATTTTCTCAAATTAAAGCATAAAAAAGATGAATTTTTAATTTATTAAATATTGGTTTGTTAAGTAAAAGGGCATATATGAGCCATTTTTTTAACGGCAGGGGCATATATGGGTCATTTTTTAAACGGAGGGTATATCAGCTCCAAATCATAAAGTTTAGGGGTAAATCAGGCTGTTTTCCCTTTTTAAAATTTAAAAATTAGATTGATATAGGTATATAGACATAGAGATTACCGCTTAGATTATATTAATTACTACTATATTTCTTTGGTGCAAAATACATATAATTTTTATTAGTTTTTCTCATCAAAGATTTTATATATAAATGAATTATTCTTCTTATTATATATAAAATGTTTAACATTTTATATATAAATACAGCAATCTATTTATTTAAAATAATAGTGAATTATTATTTTTAAAATATCGAATTTAGAAGTTTTGGAAACATAGTAAACATATTTCGTATTAAAAATGTTTTGTGTTCTTAAAACAAAATAAATAGATAATGAAAATTTTGTAAATCCTAGACTTTTTTAAAAATAAAATCGAACTCCAATATTTTTTAAGTGTTTTAAATTTTAATAATAAATACAGTTATTTCCTAATTTTTAGAATTGATTTAAAATTATATTTTAAAATAATTTTAATTATTTAAAAAATCAATCTTTTTTGCATTATCTTAATTTATCATGAAAGTAAATTTTCAATTTTTTTTAAAATAAATTATTTTTTTACTAATTTATAATTTGGATTTTAAAAATATAAAATATGTTTTAAAAATTGTTGACAGTTTGCATTATTTGTGTATTGGCATGCGTATTTTGTAGGATACTATTAATTTTATAATTATTTTTTCTTGATCAAATATGAAATACTTTTCAAATATTTTTTATGTGTTTGTACTTTATTCTTTTTATGTCATTTGAATAAAAATATTATGTTGATAATTTATTAATTCTAACATTTCATATAAAATATTTGATATCATGAAATTAAATGGCATGTTAATATATTTTCTGTACATGTTTTTTCAAAGTCCAAAAAAAATTCAAAATATGTTTTCCCTACCAGATATTTTGTTAAAATATTGTTACAAAAAATAGGCTAAATTTATTTGTGTTTTAAATCTATGTAAATCTAAACATAAATTTGTAGTTCCTATATTTTAGCAGCATTAACGAAAAAAAAAAGAGAAAAAAAAAGCAAACAATTACTTTTTTTTAAAAAAAAAAAATCTATTGGATGAGGTTTACTAACATGTTTTTTCTTATCTTTATAATAATTTAGATTATAGATCCCTTTTAATTCTTTTTTTAAAAGCAATAAAAACTCTCTGTGCACTTTATAGATTATAGGTTTATTTTTAAAAAAAAAATAATAAGCAACCAAATTCTCTGTAAGCAATTATTTTAAAAAAAAAACACATGCAAAAAAACAAAAGAAATATTACTCTTAGAAATATAGATACAAATTATTTTGTATTGTCTTTAGAGGAAATAAAAAAAGAAAAAAATATATGAGCGTCGTAGACCATCTCGTTCTCGCAATGCACAACAACATTCATCAAGGTTTTAATTATGACATTCTTCACACGTAATTCTTTATTTTTCACTCGCGTATCATTATTCCGCTATAATATGCACTTACCTATATACAATTCATTTTACAAAAGTAAAACCACAAACAAATAAGGTTAGTTACTATTTAGTTTTGATGAACAAAAAATAATCTAAAGATATATGACAACTTACCTTGACAAAATGAAGTTTAGGAGTTCTTTGTCTACTGGAAAGTAAATTCCTTTCAACAATTGCATGGGAGAAGTTTTAAGTTAGTGAAATTTTAAAGTGACCAGTTATATTTAATTTAGGACTTTATATAATTTTTAAATAACCAATACATCCATAACTTATTTATTTAGTCGACTGCTTGAAATTTAAAATTCAAAATGATTTGGTTAATAATTATCGAATCCTATTTTTTAGCAACATGCTAAAGGAGTTTTAAAACTCCCTATTTAATTGGATAAATGTTCTTTTTAAAATAAAGATAAATTTGTTTTTGAAATTGTAATTCTGCTAGTGTAAAATTTGTTATTTTTTAAAATCTTTTTAAATTTTAATAATAAATACAGCTATTCCCTAATTTTTAGAATTGATTTAAAATTATTTTTTAAATTAATTAAATATATTTTAAAAAATCAACTTTTTTAGCATTATCTTAAATATTTATCATGTAAGTAAATTTTCAACTTTTTTTGAAAAATAAATTATTTTTTTACTAATTTATAAATTGGATTTAAAAAATATAAAATGTGTCTTAAAATATGTTGACAGTTTTCATTATTTGTGTATTGGCATGTGTCTATTTTTATTTGAAATTTTGAATTTATAATATTTAATTAGTTATATAATATTGAATTATTTATTATTGAAAATTCTAAAAATTTGTGGCGCTGACATGTGTAGTTTTTTCTTCTCCTATTATATATAGATAGATTTTATAGTATTTTCTTTGTGTTGTAAAATGGATATTCATTTCTAATATATATATATATTATTTTTATATATATTTAAGTGGCTAGAAGCACCCACCTAATGAACGACATGTGTGCTTCTAGCCATTAACATTTCATTTAAGGACAATTTAATAATTATCACAGAGAAAATGGTCAAATGACCCTCCAATCTATTACCGAATTTTCAATTATATACTTATATTTTATGGGGATCCTATTACCCCCTGAGCTATTTTAAAGTGGAATTATTCCCTCCCTGAAATGTCATTATCAGGCATGTGTCTTGTGGTGAAATACACGCACTTGACACGTGTATCTCACCATTTAATTAAAAAAAAAAAATTACTCCTCCTTCGTCCTCCTTTCTTCCCCAATCATTTTTTCAACCCTAACTATAATAAACATCATTTTTTACCTCAATAAATTTCTATATCTCTAACAATTTATAAAAACGAAAATTCAAGTCACCTGTTCTCTTCCCCATTAATTATTCTTTCCCCTCTAAAATTTTCATGATTAATTTATAATTTGAGTTTTTGATTTTGATTCTTCATGGGTTTTAGGAGAACATGTAGGATCCTTTTTTTAAAATGTAGAAGAAATTGTTTTGTTTTAGTTCTTTAAATAAGTTTGAAGATATTTTTTAAATATACAATTACTTCACTTTGATCTTGTTACTCTTGAGTCCATGACTTTAAAAATAATAATTAATGGATATGTTTTTTTTTTTAAAATAAACTTAATTTGTTAGATATGTGCTAAATAAGTCTATTGAAAAATTATTTATTCATAAAATGCATTAGTTGTTGATAAAACATCTATTGAAAAAGCTTCAACAATGATAATGGTGAAAAGATATAGTTGTATAGATTATAAGAAGAAAGAAAGAGAAGGAAAAAAGAAAATTAGAAAGAAAAAAACGGAAATTAAAAAAAATAAAAATAGGCAACTCACTCGCTCAAAGAGAGTGACATACACTTTTTATGTCAACTCAACACTTAAGGGATTATTTATTCCATTTTAAAGAAAGTGACATACACTCTCTATGTCAACTCAGCGCTTAAGGGTTATTTATTCCACTTTAAAGTAGTTCAGGGAGGTAATAGGACTTCTGCAAAAAAAATAGACGTATAGTTGGAAATTCGGTAATAGATTGAGAGATCATTTGGCCATTTTCTCAATTATCATATAATTCTACTTTTTATTATGCTTGTATTGTTTGTACATTAGCTTTGGAAATTGTGCGATTCAAGAATATTTTCTTTAATTCCTATTAAGTCATTGTATTGATAATATATTTGGTTGCAGTAATTTTTCAAACTCTCATTTACCTTTTCTTTTGCATCTTTTTACAATAAACTCATTCATGGACTTTGGTAAATACATTGAATAATTGAGCCCTTTTCAAAGCCTTAAAAGGCAAAAAAGTTACTGATGTAAGGACTTATCCGGGATCCACAAGTCTCATCACAGGATCCGTTTGGCAGGAGGTATTAATCAAAATAGTCATGAATTAAAATTCAGTCCAACAAAAATATTGGTTGGTTACTTTATTTAACATAATCTATGGATTGGTTATACTTTATACAATATCTTATTTTATCCCTAGAAAAGGGAGGGATAACTAATTTAAGGTTTAACAATCATTGGATAAGACCCCTAAATGACTAAACTATCCCCAATTTTTTTTCCTATTTTTTTTTTTTGTAATTTAATGCTCTTTTTTATTTATATGAGAATATTTATAAATATTCTTTAAATTCTCCAAATTCGTTCCATGTAATTTGATGATTTCACAAATTAATATTTTTTTCTCCATGTTTGATTTGTTATATTGAGTTGATTTTTTCGGGTTTTTTTTAATTGTGGTTTGTCGATTGACCACTTGAACTATTTTTTTAATAAAATAAGCTTCGTATATTTGAACAATTTAAGTAGCCTTAAATCTATGTTAAGTTTAAGGTATATTTGACAAAAAAAAAAACATAAACATGTCGTGCTATGAAGGATCTCTATGGTGGCATATAAAATCTCAAAATTAATAATAATTTTTTAAATACATTTTTGTATTTAACTTGACAAATTAAATGAAATATAAAATCTCATAATAACTCAAGGGTATAATAGGAAAGAAACTTTTTCTAGAATTTTAAACCAAACATAAGATTAAATGGGAAACAATTAACCAAACACTTGATAAAAACTAATCCTTGCATTACTAAACCCTGCATTACTAATCTATACATTAGTAATCCATGCATTATGCATCTCTCTACCAAAAGACCCCGTAATGTTCAGTATTTGTAGTTTTTTTTTTTTTTTTTATAGTTCTATTAAAATTAAAGGTATTTCAATATTGTTTATTACTAAATATTTATTCAACTCTTAATATTCTATCATATATTATTTAAAAATTATATAGAAGGTACTATAAATCATAATAATTAACAACTTAAAACATTAAAAAAAAACATATAATTGACTCTCAAAATTTATTTGTGCCACATATATTGGGATAAATAAAGTACTATAGATGATTTGAAAATAACTTAAAAAGTATTGCAACACAATTATTAACAACTTATTTTTTTTTTTAAATATAGAATATTTGGCCGACTCTCTAAATTTCATATGTACCATATAAATTGAGATTTCATATGCATCACATGAATTGAGAAAATATATAGAATATATGACCGACTCTCCAAATTTCATTTTTACCACATAATTTGAGATTTCATATGTACAACATAAGTCAAAACATATAAAGTAACATATATTAGGCCTGTACTGGTACGGGCTCATGTATCTAGTATAAGTATATTTGTGTTGTAACATAAATATACATATAAAATATTTTGTGTTGTAATATACATGTAGGGGTGTAAATGGGACGGTTCGGTCGGTTATTTTCAAAAAATTATACCATCCTAATTTTTCAGATTTTTTATAATGTATAACCAAAATTTTAGATTTTTTAAAACCATCTCAATCATATTGGTTTCTCTTCGGTATCGGTACGATTCGGTTAATTTTTTAATTTTTTTACTTTTAAATATCACCTCAATATTCTATTATTAAAATATTTCTTTCGCAGATATGTTCTTGAAGAAGTACTTTTATTCTTCCCTAAGAAGTCAAGAATGTAAAACTTTGTTGCCGTATTGTTTGATCTTATTCTGTTGTTGAAATATTTCTGTTGCAAATATGTTCTTAAAGAAGCACTTCAATTCTTCACCGAGAAATCAAGAATGTAAAACTTTGTTGTCATATTGTTTTATCTTAAACATTTAATAGGAGTGCTTGCATATGTTTTGTCTATTGTTTGATAGAGTATTTATTTTAGTATATTTTAATTTTAAACCTAATTAATTAAAGAGCAAAGACCCAAAGTTGTTCAGTCACCAGAGGCTTAGGACCTAAGTTATATTTATATTTGAAAAATGTTATAACATATTTTTAAATATTAAATTTAATATATTGTTAATTTATATAATATATTTACATACACGTAAGATTGTTTTGTTTGGTTCGGAAACTTTTCAGTATTTTTCATAAATTAAAAGGACCATCTCAATTGTTAGTGATGGCTACATACTTAAATAAAAGTCCACTATTCTATTGAAAAATAACATAAATCGGTTCAGTTCTATTCGATTGGTTCGGTCGATTTTTCGTATTCTTTTGACACCCCTATATACATGTACATAGGGGTGTACAAGCCAAACTGTAAAGTCAAATCGAACCGACGAACCAAATAGAATCGAAAAAAAAATGATTTGTGGTTTGGTTTGGTTGGTTTGACGGTTGGAAAAAAAAAACGACCACTCTTGATTTGGTTTGGTATTAAAAGAAAAAAAGTCAAACCAAACCCAAACCAAATATATATAAAATTTTATTTTATTTATAGATAAAATATTATTTATAATCTACTTTGTTGATATATTTTTAGTTAGTTTATAGCTTTCAATGTTTATATATTTTATTTTAAATTTGGGCTTTTAAAATTTTGTAAATATTATATATATATATATATAATTTTATAGATAAAAAATATTATTTATAATCTACTTTGTTAATATATTTTTAGTTAGTTTATAGTTTTCAATGTTTATATATTTTATTTCAAATTTGGGATTGTAAAAATTGTAAATATTTTATTTTGTATTAAGATCCAAAGTTACAATTATATTGTTATAGTTTTTCAAATTGGAAGTTAACAATTTACTTTGTAAATATTTTGTTTTGTATTCAGTTTGCCTCTAGCCTTTAATCTTATTAATTTAACATAATGAACGTTGATATTTCAAAAAAAAAAATTGTACTCATGTGAATTTTACCGTCTTTTCGAAAATTTCTATTCATTTAACATTTTTTTAAGTTTAGCTTATCACACAGGTAAGTGAAAAAATATTTGATCTCTTTTTCAAATACCGTATAGTTGTAAAAAACCGAAAATCAAAAAAACCCCGAAAGAACCAACTAAAGCCGAAACCGAAAAATCAACTTTATGTGGTTTGATTTGGTTTTTAGATTTAATAAACCGACATAATTGGTTTAGATTTTTTTTTAATGAAAAATCAAACCAAACCGACGTATGTACACCCCAACATGTACACATATGTATTATGTGTAAGATGGATATACACACAACATACTATGTGTTGTAACCTAGTCATCCATATAATATACTTGATGCCCAAATATTTACATGGCAACTAAATATCCATATATGTCGCCCTCTTTTTATAACATAATTGTTTGCAACAAATTTTAAAGTGACAGAAAATAAATTACAATCACAAATAAAACATGAAGAAACATGATTGTATTCATCAAGATTGCGGGTGCAATTCTGTTTCTCACTTGAATCTCCTCTCATAAGATTTATCCATGATTTGAGGATCGTTAGTGAAGTATTTCTCAAATTAGGATGATTTAGATTTGATTTGTGGAATATATTGAGATGCCTTTTAAGGAAATTTAGTACCCTTTATATAGGCATGAACTAGGGTTTAGGGTTGAGTATTCCAAGAAATCTAATTGAAACTGAACACACCTTTGAGAGTCTCAATTCAAATTGAAAACGTCTTGTAGAGTCCCACAAAATTTCAATGTCTACAAATGCCCCCTAGAATACGAGACTTGAAGTACTCATTCTTCCACCTTTGCAGCTTCAGATTTTTAGATTTCATTTATGAGAGAAGAGATAAGGGGAAATTTGGTCCCACTTGATGTGCCAATTTGTTTGCAACAAATTTTGAAGTGACAAAAAATAAATAACAAACACAAATATGAAGAAACATGATTTTATTCATCAAGATTGCGGCGGGTACAATTCTGTTTCTCCCTTGATTCTCCTCTCATAATATTTATCCATGATTTGAGGGCCGTTAGTGGCGTATTTCTCGAATTATGATGATTTAGATTTGACCTCTATAAATACTTCATGACTTTTGTGGAATATATTGAGATGCCTTTTAAGGGAATTTAGTACCCTTTATATAGACATGAACTAGGATTTAGGGTTGAGTAGTCCAAGAAATCTAATTGAAACTGAACACACCTTTGAGAGTCCGAATTTGAATTAAACACGTCTGTAGAGTCCCATAAATTTCAATGCCTTCAATAACATAAGATAAAAATAAGTAAAAAAAAAAACATTTAATAATACAAAAGCGCTTTGTATCTTTTTTTACTCATCTTAACATCCCTAAATCTTTATTATATAAAACACTTTGAAACGTCTTGGAATTAGTAATGTACCACCTTTTGTTCCCACCATCACATGGCATGGTATAATATTTTAGAACTCTAATCTAAATTTGTTGTGGCAAGAATAAATTATAACTTTTTTGTTTTACTAATTACTTTTTTATCAAGCTTGTCAATAAGATAGAGTGAAACATGATAAATGGAACATAATAAAGTTAATCGGGATGAGGAGGTGGTTATTGTGCCATGACAAGATAAATTGAATTGAAACAGCTGGAACGAATTGATGATTTTATCTCGTCCCACTATAAAAACTAGACACAGGTGTTCATGTTAGCACGACCCTATATCTTACTATTTTTTTTATTTTAATTTATGTGATATAAATATAATTCAAGAGATTAATTAAATTTTAATATGATTTTTAGATACTTGAGTCGTTAATTACTTTTTGTTTGTGCAAATTTAATGTGAAAAGATCTATTAAGATGTCCATGATTAAAATATTTTTCGTCATGAATCATTGATTTTTTACTCAAAATAGTTACAAAATATAAACAAATATTACTGAAATTCAAAATAATAAAGCTATAACTAAAGAATATGAATTTAAAACTAAAAGTCATAGCAAAAATGGATTCCATAATTTCAAAAAAAAATTATGCACTAATTAAACTAAAGTAAAACAAAATAAATAAATTTTTCAATTTTTTTTTCGAAACACGCTGAAGCAGTTAAAACTAAGAATCATAGCTAAAACGGATTTCATAATTTCGAAAAATTATACACCAATTAAATTAAGTAGAACAAAAGAAATAATTTTTTTAATTTTTTTTTCCGAAACATGCTGAAGTAGGCATGTCTCTGATCTTGAAAAACGAATTCCATAATTTCGAAAAAATTATAAACTAAATAAATTAAAGTAGAACAAAAGAAATAAATAAAATTATTTTTTTTCGAAACACGCTGAAGTAGGTACGTCAAAAAATTATACACAAATTAAATTAAAGTAGAACAAAAATATAAAAAAAAAAAAAAATTTTGAAACACGCTGAAGCAAACACGTTGACGAAGACGTGCATGTATAATAAGAGGATATGATGGGATTAAAAATAACATGTTTTTAATTTTAAAAAAATTATATATAAGTTCAAAATTATAAATTATATTATTAAATAACTTATTTTAAAAAAAGTTGATCCTTTTGTTAAGTGCGACTAAAAATTCAAATTGAAATATGAAGTAAGTTAACTAAGTAAAAAATTAGTTATTAAAGTTGTGGAAAATATAAGTTTGTTGAAGTGTTTTTTTAAGTTAAATTTTATAGTAATAAAAAAGACTTGTATTAAAATATGACAATAATTAATAAAAGTCCTTAAATTTATTTAAATAAAATATAACAGTACATAATTTACATTACAAATATTAAAATAGCATCTAATGTATACAACCACTTTTAGAAATAGTTATGTTTGAATTACGCCTTTGATTAGAATATTAATATTTGTTTTTTCATATTAAAAAATGGTAAGTCTCGTATTGTTTGCTCAAAGATATTCTTTGAAATTGGCACTGATGTTTGTTTGCTTAGTGATTTCATATCATTATCATTATCATTAATACATTCAATTATTAAATCTAATTCGTCTTCTTAATGGATAGTTAATTTTGATAGCGTATAATTTCTTCGCACGTCATTGATTCAATGAACAACATCAATATCTCAAAGTTCTCGTGTGCTAATAAATGTTTGTTGTCTTCAATTTAAAATTTCATCGCGGTAAAAACAGATTCTGAAACTATTAATG
Organism: Solanum acaule; assembly: GCA_036250505.1. Lineage (NCBI taxonomy): Eukaryota > Viridiplantae > Streptophyta > Magnoliopsida > Solanales > Solanaceae > Solanum > Solanum acaule. The sequence goes on along the minus strand of JAJOOR010002373.1, from coordinate 22,897 downwards.
ATGGTTGAGTAGCTAGTACATTTCTAACCATCTTGCAAAATTTTGAAAATGCGTTGTCATTGGTCCTCCACCACAATAAAATTGATTGTTGCCTTCTTCATTCATGATACTTTTCAACTCCTGATTAATATATTTATTAAAATCACATTCGTTAGAAGAATCTAAATCAAGATACTTTTTCATATAATTAAAAATGGGACCTCTCTATCCTTTTTTACTTGTTAAGTTTTGATTTGATACATCTATTAATGAAACAATAATTGGTATAGTGAAGTTACCATTTTATCCCTACTAATTGATAGGACCCCAAAATTATTTACTCACTACATTTTTTAAACACATTAACTCAATATTAATAAATTAAAGCTACAACGAAAAAAATAATCTGTCATTTCTTAATTTGTCAAAATAAGAAATAAAAATAGAAATTAAATTTAAAATATCTTACTAGTAAAGAGGGATGAATGGAGTACTATTTTAGCCTTAGAAGTTTGAGGAGCATTTATTTGTTTTGACCGCCAGATAATTTTAAGATTTCTGTTGGTTTTTTATTTTTTTTTATAAATCTTTTTCAATCATTGATTTTGCACCTTATTGTCAAAATTGTGTTAAATAGAGCAATAACTAAATAATTTTGAGGGATAAAAAAGAAATACTTTTAACAAATTCAATCATATTTCTCATTTTCTTATATTTAGCAAATTAAAATGAAATAACTGCTATAAATTCATTAAACTAAGTGGATTATTTATTGAGTTTTTCCATAAACTTATACTTATCATCTATGTGTATTTTCTAGGTTCTGTGAACCTTTTTGGATAAGAATGTACTCCCTCCATTTCAAATTAATTGAATTATTGAGACATTTTTTATTTTTCAAATTAACTTAATTGTTTAATTTTTAAGACTGCTTTTAGAATGTTTTTCCAATTTTACCCTTCATTAGTTAGTATTGGAGTTAGTTATTAATTAATGCTTAGTTATTTAATCATAAATTTGACAATAATTAATAAGGATAAAAATGGAAAATTATGTCTAATTTATGTCTTAATCTTCTTTTCTTAAAGGGTGTGAAACACCTCAACAATTCAATTAATTTGAAATGGAGGGAGTATCTATTTATTATGATACTTAATATGGTGACTTTTGGAGTGATTTCCCAACTATAAATAGGGTTGTTCATTCACCATTGTAAGATACACATGAGACTTGAAGACATTTGAATAAAATGATATCTACATTTGACTCTTCATATCTTTGGTCTATATTATTTGTAGCATATTTGCTTATATTTTATAACACGTTATCAACACGAGACTCTAGCCAATTAAAATTGGGTTTTAGTTTTTCTTTAGCTCATGTTCTGATTGATATCATTATGAGAATAAATAAGGAAAAATGGTAACTAATGGAATCAAGGTATTATAAGCATAAAATCTGGTATGTATTTTCTAGAATCTTTTTATGATTAGAATACAGTAGTGTTCGGTCACTAACATTGACCAGGAATCAAAGACATATACTACTACTGATTGAAAAAGTTCTTTAAATGGAAGAAAGTATAAAGTTTCAGTAGCATGAGTTTGAATATTATTTTGATTATACTAATCTTGAGGATACATTTTATATTTTTCCTTATTACAATTACTTATAGAGAAAATGGTCAAATGCCTCCTCAAGCTATGACCAGATTCTCAAACACACTTATTCTTCACGGGAATTCTATCACCCCCGTTAACTGTTTAAAACTAGAATTATTACCATCCTAAATGCCTACATGGCAAAAGTGAGTGTATTGCACTCGAGTGAAGATAAAATAATAAGTATTAAAATTTTACTTTTAATATTTTTACATAAATATATGCATTTAATTTTTTTTTAATTTTTTTTTTCTTATTTGGTTCTACTTCTAATTTGGTTTCTTCTCCATAGCAATTTAGTAGAGCATCAATGGCAGCCATCAAATTACACCACCTCTCACTATTTTGAAATCACCGTCATTATTATAATCAATACACCACAAATCGTAGATAATAATTCCATCCCTTTTCTCCACAATCAGGAACTACGGACCCAAAAATTTTCAAATCAAAACAAATTTAAGCTTAATATAGTGACACTCAATCGATTCTCTTCGATTAAACTTTCAATACAAGGAAAGTTCTTGATCCTATATTCAATACCCAAAAGACCCATGAAATTTTTTGTATGCACTTGCAATTTGTGGAATTTAATTTCTCTCCGGTTCGAAGCTAGTTTCGATGGCGGTTTAAAGATTTTTCTTTAAGTTTCAGATAGTCAATTCAATGGATAAATTTTATTTCAGCTTCATATAATACTTCTCAACTGATTTAGCAACTTGTAATTTTCTTGCAAATCTGAAAAAATGCAATTCATGTTCTTCATCTTCTTTGTATGATTGCTACAAAAATTTGATGCAAAACCACCCTAGATCTTCTCCAAATTGCCTCAAAATTTAGATATAAGCTTATCTCAAAATTTCGATTCTTTTGATTTATTACCCATTCAAAACGGAGCTCGTCTATGGTAAGTCAAAATTAGAACTCAAGCTTATAAACTAACTTTAATGGTGGTTTCAAGTTGTGCTTCAAAGTTTCAACCTTTAGCTTCGATTTTCAGCTATACGATATTCTTCGAACCATCGACGAACTCAGTTTCTCCTAATTTAAGAATATAGATTCACAAAATTCATATGAATGCTCGTCAATTTTTATGGAGTTTCGACATTCTTCGAATCCAAAAATTGCAACTATATATAAACTCAATTAACCCAGTGTTTTCAACTTCAAACAATTAGCAATCAACACTATAATAAAAAAGTTTCAATATATGAAGATCCAAGACACAAATCTACAATTTTCAACCTTTTGACCTTCAACATAGTTTTTAGAATAATAAATTAAAAAGAGAAAAAATAAAAAAAAAAGTTTTAAATAAAATTTACAGTTGTCAAATGTGTCATATCACCTGCCAATATAAATGTGGTTGTGACATTTTAAGGGGGTAAAAATTTCAATTTTAAACAGTTTAGGGGGTGATAGGACTTCCGTGTAGAATAAATGTGTAGTTGAGAATCCGATCATAGCTTAAGGGGGCATTTGTCATTTTCTCTTACTTATATTGCCAAAGGCATTAATTAACAGAAGTGATTATATTTTATAAATTTTACTTTGATTATTTTGAAAGACTCATAGCGTGAGTTGTGTTGTACTTCGGTCTATTACACGTTGGTTAAGGATAAGACGGTGGATTCAAGTCCCATTGCATCAAAAAGACAGGACATCAGATTAAAGTCCGGATACATCATAATGAAAAATATTTGAGGGTAAGATGGGAGATTCATGTTCGATCGCATAAAGAGTAGTAAGACATAAATTTGAGTTTTGTTGCACCATAATGATAATGATTGGGTTCGAATTCCATAGAATTATGGCCTAACACGCTTTATATGGGTAAGACATTGAGTTTGAGTCTCAATGCTCCATAATGATGATATAATGATGATTAAGGGTTTGATGAAAAGTCATGAAATTATTCCCATTGAATTTTCTCTATTCCCTAAAGCGAATGTGGCAGTAGAACATGATAAATTTGAAATCTACCCAATTGCTCTGTTCTATCATATGAATGTGGTAGTAGTGAATCACAAGTCTGAAAGATGACTAGTGATTGAGTGTATGAATAAGGGAGTTGATGGACAAAATTATAATAGTCATCATTGTGGTAATTATGAAAGGAAGAACATTGTGGGTTCTCCAAATAGGCCTTCAAAATGTGAATGTAGTTCTTATCATCATAATGGTATGAAAGGTCATTGGACTCGTGGTCATTATGCAACCTAATAATTTTAGAATCCCCCATCAAAAGAAATGAAGATTAAATTATGGTACACTTGACCTTTCAAAGTGATGTTGAGGTAGGTCATGCAAAAATGACGAATTTCAAAGGCATGAAAATGTGCTTATACTGCAAATTTATGAAGCACATATAAATGATTAGTCCATTTCTTAAAGAGAATGTGATGTGTGATAAACATTATGAATGCTCGACCATTTCAAAAGAGAATGGGTCAAGATATGATAAATCATTATGGGTTGGATATATGCCACCACTCACCTCTATGGGAGGTTTGAGAAAATGATATATGTCGCAACTCACCTATACATGAGGTTTGAGAAAAATAAAGATCAGTTGGCATGATCGGTTGACCATTCCGGTCAAATGTGATGCAAAAGTAATTGAGAATTCACGTGGCTTATATGACGAAGAAATAAACGATTCTTCAAGAATTTTATTGTGTAGTTTGTTATCATGATAAAATGATAATTTTATCATTATACCAATTAAGGTTGGGATTGTATTTCCTAGGGTTTTTTGAACATATAAATAAGTGAATATGGGTCCATTCACCGGCCATGTGGACCGTTTGCAACTATATGATCGATGCATCTATGGGATGGTCACATGTGCTTTGTTGTTAACTTACAAATTGGTTTTTGTAAGGTTGTTTGCTCGAATTGTTAAATTAAGAGCACAGTTTCAAACTATGAAATTATATTGATAATGTTGGTTGGTTTAACAGAAATTATATGCCTCCAATTATCGTTAAACCATGGGTATGAGAACAAAACTCCCAAATAAATTTTGGTATGAGATGAGTTTATTTAACATGTAGCAACACATGTATGCATCAAGCCAACAAGGTTTTCCCATCATAATTGGTTGAGGGTCAAGAACCAAATAATTTTTTTCTGAAGTTTGAATGTGTGATATCTGATTAAATTTCTCCACAACGCATAATCAAGGATCCCCAAGTGAGGTAGGGGGTGAATGTTAGATTTTCTAACATTAGGGGAGAGTTGATTGATAACTCAAAATTATGAGAGGAATTGTCTAGATCTTCGTAAAAATGTGAATTTGAAGTTCAAGAGATTATAATTCAGTTGTAAATGCTCAAACGAGAAGTCCTTGAAGGACATAGTCTATGTACACCCGAAGTGTGATAGACCAATCGATTCCAAATGAAAAACTTCTTAAGGAAGGAGATGAGCAAATGATCAAGATGGTCATAATAACAAGACAAGTGCTTTAAAAGGAGTACAATGACATAACACTTCATAAAACCTTGGCAAAGGTTCATGTACCTGAAATGATGAAATATGAAGAGATCTCGATAATTTATGTCGTGTTGGAATCGAGTCAAAAGACCGTCGACGATATCTTTGATATGAAGTAGCGCTCAATGCTACAGATGGTGACGAGGATCTTGAATTTAAATCTGTCATATAGTGTGGACAGATAAATGATTGGCCAAATGAAATGCACAATTCAAGATGAAGAAATGAACGATAATATTAAGAAATAAAATTAAAATCAATTTTTTTTTCCTTTGTTTAATGTGGTTGTAGGTGGGTCGAGTATCGGGTTATTAGATGGATTTGGGTTTTGGTTGAAATTTTTAATTAGTTTAATTTAATTGTAAAATACACCAATGAAATTGTGCTACGTAAGAAATGAGAAATTTAATTATATTGTCAAATGTAGATGGCAAATATAAGGGTGTATTCAGGGCCAATAGGTTGACGTCAAAGACATTTTAGAGCCGAAAGGTGAACGAAGGGTGTTTTTGTACCATATCCGATAATTTAAGGATATTTAAGGCTCTTTTCCCATTAATTTTAATACCCCCACAACTTTTTATCATCATGACCTCTAAAATAATTTAACAGTACTCATACTCATGATATTATTTGACATTTTAGTCCTATAAATATAGATATTATAAGACTTTATAGAAATAATTAAATTAATCTTTTACGTTGTTATATCTTTTATATTTATTATATTCATGCTTTAATTTGACTTGAAAAATAAGATAAAGGCTATTGAATGATGATCGACTTATTTGAATGGACGTGGACAAAAACTCATAGAAATGTGCATTGATTTCTATTGTTTCTTCTTCTATTTTTCAGTGGTTACGATGATGTTATATTATTTTATTTTATTTTATGTGTTCTTTATAATTTCTAATTATTTTATATGAATATCTAACTGTCTTAAAATTATAATTTCTATTAGTTCAAAATAGTAACATATGAAACCAAAAAAATTCTTATGAAATCAATTATAGGTGTATATATACGCACATCTCTTTTATGTATATTATATTTAATTTAATAAATTATTGATATACGGTCAAGTTCACTCGTGATTAACAAACGCAGAAAATATGAGTTATATTAATTGATCTGAAAGGTTACACAAATAAATTTGATATATTTTTTTTAATAAATAGGATATTTAAATTGAGGCCATTTAGATAACTCAAAATATTATTAGTCTGTGGTGTCGAATTTGAACATTGTGTTAGCTTGATCGAACAACCATCCAAACAAGGTGTTAGAGAAAATTGATAACCTCAGTATTGATTTTAACTCATCTGGAGTGAAAAGCAGTGATGAGTTTTTGCAGCGGCAAGCACGGCTATTATCATGATTTGGGTGTGTTTTTGGTCACACTCATACTCATAGTCACAGCTACGACGGCCGCGGAAGATCCGTCTACAATCCTATCAAGATTCCAGCAGTACCTTCAGATCAATACAGCCCAACCTCACCCCAACTACTATGAAGCTGCCGAATTTATAATATCACAGGCCAAGTTACTATCCCTCGAGTCCCAGACCCTAGAGTTCGTCAAGGGCAAACCTCTGATTCTCCTCAAATGGCCAGGGAACGACCCTACCCTCCCTTCCATCCTCCTCAACTCACATACCGATGTTGTCCCTTCCGAGCATCACAAGTGGACTCATCCACCTTTCTCTGCCCACTTAGATTCCACTACTGGCAACATCTTCGCCCGAGGTTCTCAGGATATGAAATGCGTCGGCTTACAGTACCTCGAGGCCATTCGCAAACTCAAAGCTTCTGGCTTCCGCCCCCTGCGCAATCTCTACCTCTCCTTCCTCCCCGACGAGGAGATCGGTGGAAATGATGGTGCCGGAAAGTTTGTCGATTCAGATGTCTTTGCCAAGATGAATGTTGGGATTGTTCTTGACGAGGGCTTGGCCTCTCCCACGGACAATTATCGTGCATTCTATGGAGAGAGGTCCCCCTGGTGGCTGGTCGTTAAGGCTGTAGGTGCTCCTGGACATGGGGCTAAGCTCTACGATAATACTGCCATGGAGAATTTACTTAAAAGCATCGAAATTATAAGGAGATTCAGGGCAGCGCAGTTTGATCTAGTTAAGGCAGGACAGAAAGCTGAAGGCGAAGTCATTTCTGTTAATATGGTCTTCTTGAAAGCTGGCACCCCTTCACCCTCTGTAAGTCAGTCTAGCTATTTGACTCTGACCATTACTGCACTGGTTGTGACCATTTTTCTTCTGAGGAATTCTAGGAATCTTTGATTGAGCTTATTCATCCAATGTCATCATGTGCTGGGTTGTAACCTTAAACACTATTTGATGGTGTTTACCATTTACTGAGATTAGAGTTTAAATGTTTCTTATAAATAAAGTATAAGAAGAGCTTAAAATGTACCTGATAAAAAAAGAAGAGCTTAAATGTTTTTTATTAAGTAACAGAATTATTAATGTAGTCAAGTGAAAACGAATATTTTGAAGTGATGCGTAGCAGATATAGGGTGTTTTACCGAACAACCCTTTCTTGTAAAACAATGGCCCATTTCCCTACACTTAGAATCAGAACTGAGATTAGTTTAAAATATGGACTTCTTTATTTCTGTGGCAGGGTTTTGTCATGAATCTGCAGCCATCTGAAGCCCAAGCAGGATTTGACATCAGAGTACCACCAACTGCAGATCAGGCATCCTTGGAGAGGCGAATAGCTGATGAATGGGCACCTGCTTCGCGTAACATGACTTTTGAGGTACTAGAAATAATAATAATAATCCATCGTTTCTTCTTTTAGAGATAAAGAACATGTAATCCTGTTTGCTATACCTCAGTCCTTTTCTAAAGAGAAAATGGCCTAGAACAATAATTACATTTAACTGTTCTCTTTTTGTTGGGTGAGGAGAAGGGGTGTATACGCCAAAGAAAATTGTCTCACGCCTTCCTTTTCCTCTTCCAATTTGGCATGAAGTGTTTGCGTAGTAGCCTATTGACCGGCAGTTTACTGAATCTTTGATTGAGTCTGTCTTCCAAGCTGTTACAGTTAGTTTATGAAAGTAGAGAAGTCTAATCTAGGACTGCGAGAGTTTCTTCATTCCCAGCTTGTTCTCATCCTTTCCCCTTTTTGGCCCTTTAATCAGCCTTGTTTTGTGTCAGGTAAGGGAAGTATTCTTAAGTGAATAATGTAGGGTTTGGCAGGTCCAATTGATTTGAACAAATCATGCCCCAGAGAAGTTCTTATTCCTTTCACTTTTCTAGGTCCTTTAATCAGCCTTGTTTTGTATCAGGTAAGGGAAGTATTCCAAAGTGACTAATAGAAGAAGCAGGTCCAACTTCTTTGAATATTTAGTCGCTTTCATTCCCCGGAGAAGGTCTTGTCTGACTAAAGACATAAGTAATGATTATCTAACTTTGATATCTTAGTATTTGCTTCTTTGATCCCAACTAGTTTGGGATTGAGACGTCGTAGTAGTTGTAATAGTCTTTGCTTGACCAAACCTGAATGATCCATTGTGGGATTTGTGACTATGTTCATGTCATTTTTAACTGTTATGTTTCCATCAACTCTCCTTGATTACCTTTCTGATGACTACCGCTTCGTGTGTCCTTCAGTGTATTCATTCATATGCTGTATCTTTCTACTTTATTATGTGTAATAACATGTCACGACCCAAGGTACCCCTAGGCGTAACATGGCGTATAGGACCCCGAGAGGCCCCATACAAGCCACTTAGCATTCATAACATAAGAAATAGAACAAAAGAGATAAAGAACAACATTTCAAGTTTCAAATGTTTTATAAAAGTAAAGCGGAAGTCTAAACACTTGTCTCATTAGCCATCTAGTACATAAGAATGAAATTGGGCCTAGCCCATACATCATGTCCAAAACTGAAAGTAAGAAAGTAAGCTGAAAACAACGAAAATCCGTCCTCGAAGCATGAGGACTCACCAAAGCTCGGAATCTCTCAAATCAACCTCTAGCCACGAAACTGAGAACCCTAACTGTCGGACCCTACATTTGGGGAAAATGTAGGCAAGAGTATGCGTTAGTACAAAAATATGTATCAAGAATGATAGCCATGCATAAAACATATGAAAACATGCTTAAAGAGAGATACCTTCATAAGATACTATGACCAAGCTAAAACATGAAATAAGGGTTAGAAAACATGAGTCATAAAACATGGTCAATGCACATAATCATCATCTTAAACATATATGAAATACTTCCTTGAAGTAACCTTAGTTCATCATAACTTGCTTGTTGAAGTAACCTTAGTTCATCATAACTTGCTTGTGGGAAGTAGCCTTAACCGACATATAAGACCATGAGAGCTATCATCATGGAATCCGGTGTTTCCCACACCGAAAAGAGTTGTCCTACTTGCCACAGTAAGGACCATGATTTCTAGCTTATGTGGATCCACTAACTTATGTCTATCTAGACAATTCTATGTTGGCACACAATTTATGGGACATGGATAAATCGTCACTTGTCCACTCGGTACTAAGCTTAATTTCCATGGAATAGTTCTTATTCATATTCATATTCATCTTCGCTCTCAATGGATCATGGGTAATCACCTCTTGTCCTTACATCATGTGACATGAATAATCGCCTTTTTGTCTTTTACTTAGAGAGCATGGGTAATCGCCTCTTGCCTCCACATTAGAATAACTCCTTAACACTGGTGAGAAAGCCTTTCAACCTAAAAACCCTTATCACGTGAGAAAACCTTTCACAATTCATGCTTACATGTGTATATGAGAAATCCTTTCAACAACACAACAATAACAACAACATTGATACTTCACTCTCAAAGCATCCTTAAAACATTTACATCAATTTCATGAGAACATTCTTGATTTCATAACTCCTCTTTCATAATCCAAAACCCACACTATATGATCATAACTTGGAAAACATGGGAATTACATAGGTTCATGGGAGATCATCATAAAAACATGAGATTAACTCAATTCATGCATAAGAGATCATAAATCAATCAATTAAATCCATAATTAAGAGAACCCGTGACATAGAAGAAAACCCTAACTCAATTGGGGAATTCTAACTTTGAAAATAGGAGAATTTGGGAACTCCATGAATGGAAGGAATCCATGGATGAAAAATATCATACCTCAATGCCAATTGCTTAACTTCAACGGAGGAATTGGAGACTTGACTTGAAACCCTAGGTTGATCCCCTTCTTCTTCAAGCTTTCGAGAGAGAAATATTTTGAGAGGAAGACTTGTTCTTCTTTTGTAAATTTGAGAGAATGATTTTCAATTGGGAAATTTGGAGTTAAAACACTTATATAGGGGTTTTGGTGAAGAGTAAAACGACATAGTGTTAGGCTAGACTAATTAGGAAAAGACCCAAAAGCCCCTGAAACTAATAACTGCCGACCCAGACGACGACCTGACTGACGGTCCATCGGTCGAACCACAGACCGTCCTGTTGGGGCATCGTTTGTATCAGAGACTACCAACTTTGGTCCTCCAACAACGGGACCCACCCCCAGACTGTGGGTCCCAACTGTGGTTCTCCATTTTCGACCTCAAAATCCTTCTAAGTCTGGGACTCGTCTACGGAACCTATCTAGGGTTCGTGCATTGAACAACGGACTGTCCTAGTGAACCGTTGAAAAAGTACTGAAACTTGACATTTTAGAAAACTGATTGGCCAACCCACGGACACCACCTACGGTCCGTGGGTCATTCCACGAGCCGTGGATGGCTTCTGTCGAAATGGCACCAATTTCTGAAAAGGCTGCATTTTCTGTCTTCTTAAATCCGAGGTGTTACAGAACACATTTCTACTTCAAGGCCTGCTACACTTGAACTGTACGATGTGAAATGCTAGTTACATGTGGATGTCTCATTTTAAAGGATATCCTTGCAAGCATAGACAGACAGTTTTTGAATGAGCACGACAATGCTCTAAATATTTCTGGATGTGCAACATATGATTGATGTGCATACTGAGGAAATTCATAAATGAGACCACTTCCTCATTCTCAAAAAAAATACTATTTAGGATTACATTTCCCCAACTTCTTCGATGCAGGAGGCTGTCAAATAGGTCAAGATTATGCGCCTCTTTATGGCAGCAGTTTTAATCTTTTTCTGAAGGAACTAAAAAAAATTAGACTAAAAATTGTAAATGGAAATTTGGTCATATATTAACTCATCTTGAGGTCGGAGACTGGTTGGTTCCTTTAATATTATCTCCTAGAAGTTTACAATATTATTTTATACAACAGGCTTCCATAAAAGGTTAGTTGAAAGTATAAATCACCTGATTTGATTTTCCTGTTTGCTCTTGGAGAGGTGAATAAGAATAGTTGCACTATGTTTTACAAAAAAAAAAAAAAGATAAGAAAATTTGCTACTTCAATTTTTTTTTCAGAAGACAAATTAATGAGCTCAACCTTACTAGAGAAGTTGGGCAAATAGACCCTCCATAAGTGGAATGAACGAAACAAAGCAGGATGGGTGTAATTAGTTATCTGAGTGTCTGGGAAATGCAGTATCCTGCTGGGACTTTTGAATAGCCTAGCTTTTAGGGAGAGTCTGTGAGTAACATGACATAGCTTTTGTTGTTTTGTTGTCTTGAGTTTAAACACGTGTTATCATTTGAGGACATTTTGTCTGAAACTTTGAAACTTGCTAATGTGAAAGGACCTAAGTTGCTCGGACTCGGGTGCGGATATCCGAGACGGATGCGAATCTGAGAGTCGGATTCGGCAAAATTTAAATTTTAAGATTCGGGGGTGCGAATCCGAGTATAGATATGGGTGCGGGGATTCGGCTAAAATTATTCAATATTATAAAATATAGTTTTAATGATAATAATAATAATATTAAATATCTTGTAAAATGCTATACTTAAAAGCATATCAATTATAGATATACAGATTTAAAAGTATAAATTAATTACTTGTTACTAATTAATTTTAAAAAAGCAATAATTCCTTTTATTTATTATTAAAAAAAATCATTTATTTATATATATATATAGAGAGAGAGAGAGTCTAACATAAATTAGATAGTAGTACAATTCATTAAAGTTCTGTGTACTGCCCTTTCTTCTCCCAAGACACCCTAGCCTGCTTTTTTCCTTTCCAAGAAAAAAAGCTTTCTCTCTGCTTTTTCAAGAAAAAAAAACTTTGAATTATTTATTCTTTCCCATGGAGCCCCTTCGCCTCCTCTGTACAAGAAAAAAGATATGTCTGCTCTCTCTCTATTCTTGTAAGCTTTGCCTCTTCATTATTCTTTTCCATGGAGCAACTAGACGTGACAACTTCTTCGTCGTCGTCAACTTTCGCCAGCCATGAAATTGATCTCTTCCCCATTTTTTTTCTCGGCTTTGGTCAAAGTATCCGGATCGGATTGACCAAATCCGACATGCACCCCGCACCCACGCCCGCGTCCGCATCAGTGTCGAGTCGAGACGGGTTCGGCCGCAAAAATAAAGTGTCCGCGCAACATATGAAAGGACCATACCATCACTGCCTCTTCTAAAAATTGTAAAATGGATGGGAAATATCTTGCTACTAGGGTCTAGGGATGGCAATTGGGCGGGTTGGGTTAATATTAGACGGGTCAAAAACAAACAGGTCAAGACTCAACCCAACCCAAATTTACTTGGGTTCAAACGGGTCAAGTAGCGGGTCATAACCCAACCCGCCCAACTTGACCCACTTCCTCCTTTAATTTTCAACAGATTGATTCACTTCCGAAGAAAGCAACAATCTTCCCCAACAAATTCACCCAACTTCCTCCTTTAGTTTAAAGGAAAAGGATGATTAAAATTAAATACAAAGATGGAGATACCAAAATGAACAAAGAGCCAGCTTGAATACAAAACAAAGTCATTACAAACAATATAAACATATTATATGAGAAGCATAGACTACACACAGACAAAAAAAAACTAATATTACTGCTAAAGCTTTGAAAGTAGTTTATGATAATAAGAAATTCAATCCCACAACAACACTACATAGCAAAAACAAGCTCTCCCAACACAAAATCAAATAAAGTATTTTACCCTAAATATATCTGCTTTCGGGTACAACTTGATCATAATCTTCTTTCAGTAAGTGATCGATTTAACTCAACACATAGCCTAATTATGAGACATGAAGAATGGATGCACTGTAGGTGGTGTCAGTTTTTTGTTTAGTGTAGCAAAGCTCAAGTTAGTTGGAGAAAACTTTTGAAAGAGCTACTTTGATCACCTGCATTAGGTACTAAACTAGAGTTACGGTGTGCTGCTGCATTTGTGAATGAACTGCATGAATTGGAGTTGCACACTTGCTGTGCAAACAGGTTGTGAGCAGTGAGCCAGTGACTACATAGAAGCAGACCCTTATACAACTGGAAACCTGGAACTCTAGCAGTCAAAATTTCAGTTGCATCCCCTCTGAACACCACCCTCAATTTCAGTTGCATCCCCTCTGAACACCACCCTCCCAATAAAAAAGAGAAACACAAGGAATGCAACATAACAATTGACAGCTTTTGCATTGTTTGTCATATAGAAATATGCCAATCTTTTAGTTAAGTGCAAAGGTGCATTTCCTAGAATCTACATTGTTCATAGCCTACTCTAAACTAGGGGTGGCAAATGGTTGGATGTGGATGAGTTTAAAATGGTTTGAACAAACATGGGTAATTATCCAATCCGCCCATATGCTATATGGGTAAATATGGTTTGGATAATTAATGGATGGATTGGATATGGGTAAATATGGTTTGGATAATTAATGGATGGATTGGATATGAGTTTACCCATATTTCATCCACATAGATGGAAGAATTAAAAAATGAATTTATATGTTTTAAGTTTCTAAAGTAATTTTTTATTCTACTCACTCCACCCCTACCTCCAATTCACCCACCCCTATTTTTATTTTATTTTTTCTAACCCCCACCCTACTTTTATCCCCCTCCACCTCACCCCGCTTTCATCTGCACCCATCCATCCCCACTTTTTTTATGTTTTTCCATAAAAAATTGAGTTTCTTTTTATGTTTTACAAAGAAATTTTTTTTTACCCCCTCCCCACACACACACCCCAACCTTCCACCAACCTACCCCTAATTTTTTATGTTTTCCAAAAAGAAAAAAATTATGTTTTTAAAAAATAAAATAAAATTTACCCCTCCTTCCCACCTTCCACCAACCTACCCCTAATTTTTTTGTTTTCCAAAAAATAAAAATATCTCCCGCCACCACCACCCTAACCCACCTCTGCCTCCACCCATCCACCCCAAAATTTTGTATGTTTTTCTAAAAAGAAAAATCATGTCTTTCTTTTAAAAAATAAATAAATTCCTTCCACCCCCAATCTCATCTCCACCCCGTCCTCTAATTTTTTTGAAAATTAAAAATTAATATTAATTTTTTTTATTTTTTAGCACAATTAAGAATTTTGAGTGGAAGTAAAAAGTAAGTGATCTATTATGGGTCTATATGGATACCCATATTTTGACCGCTCTTAAATTAGCTTGAAGCCCATATTTATCCAATTAAAATATGAGTGATCCAAGTTATTAAATATGGGTTAAATGGACTCATTTTATTAATATGGGCTGAAATTGTCACCCCTACTCTAGACAGTAAATCAAATCTAGGAGGATATACTTACTATTGCAATAACAATGATCAGCATTCGGAACCTAGCAACAACCTCTCCACATCAGTTGCAATATCATCTTCGTCAGAATCATCAGCCGCTACAAATAGAGAAAACAGAATTGATAACTACATAGAAAGAGTAAAGAAAAAAAAGGCATAATACATATCCACATGAGTAAATTATACCTTAATGTCCATAAAGCCAATCTTGAGCACATAACTTAGCTTCTGCATTTTCCGGTAAGATTGAACTTTGGTATCTTCCAATTACTTGTCCTCCAATGCTGAACGTTGATTCAGACGCAACAGTACTAATAGGTATACTTAAAATAGCCTTTGCCATCAGTGATAGCTCAAGATATCTATTCATGTTATCTTTCCAAAATTTGAGTACATCTAGATTAGCATTCCCCTTGCAGACAAGTACAGGCTCTTCCAAATATAATTGTAATTGTGTTTTTTCCGAATTAGATTCTGGCCGACTTGCAAACAAATCAAATTCATCCATTTCATTTCTCATCTCAGCATCAGATTCATCAAGAGTACTTCCCACCAATGCACAATTAGATGCTGAAGATTTCATGTACTCCTCAAACAGTCGATGCAAATTATCTTCAACTACCTTCACCTTATCATTTGCAAGTCAAAGAGTCAAGTTTTGAAAAGCAAAATTTCACGAACTTTAACTTATATCGAGTGTCAAGAACGACTGCCAAAGACAAAACTTGAGTATACTCTTTCCAATACTTTGTAAATTTCTTTTCCACTTCCTCTGCCATTTCTTTAATATCAGAGTGTTGACTATTTTTCTTTTCCATTATCAACAAGTGAATTTTCCACAATGAAAAAACAAGTTGGCTGTTGGATATTGATTTCCTGAAAATAGAGTAGTGATTTCATCAAAAGGCTTTAGGAATTTGGCTATTGTTTTTGCCTTGTTCCAATCCATTTATGAAGGACAACATTTAAAATCTGCATCAATTAACTTGAAGTCAAAAAAAGCCCAACGATATGGAATAGCACTCTCAAGCATAAGAAAAGTGTAGTTCCATCTAGTAGGCATGTCTTGATGCACTTTTCCAGTTAACTTTAATCCAAGATTCTTGATACAATCTACAAACTTTATCATCCTAGACTCAGAACCTTTCACATATTTAATGCATTTGGTGGACAGTTTGGAGAGATAGAAACAAGAGGTGTTATGAAGATAGATCCAATTCCATCTAGAAAGTTAAATGGAATTGTATAATATCTTTCTACTTTTGGTGTAAAGAAGTAGGTTTCGAGGATATAGATCAGTTTGTAGATTTATTAAGATCTCTGTAAGTATCTTCTTTTCTATTTTTTTTTTTTATCTAATACTTTGAATTCTGTAGGTGGATAATAATAGCTCCCACGTCATCTTTAGTTGTACTAGTTGATAGAATTCCCGCTGGTTATTGTTTGACTTCGTATCAGCAGTCTATTTGAACAATATTTTGAAGTGCAATATGTTACTAATTTAAGAGACTGTACAATGCCCTTGCTCTTGGACAGTTCAAGCAAAAGGTGAGTGTGAACGACAAGTTTGGAAGGCCAGCTGTTACAGCTGTTGACAGTTCCAATATTTGGTGGGCACTGTTTGAAGAAGCTATCATCAAAGCTAATGCCAGACTTGGAAAACCAGAAATATTTCCTGCATCAACAGATGCACACTATTTTCGGGAGCGAGGCCTGCCAGCAATAGGATTTTCTCCGATGGCAAACACTCCCATTCTTCTTCACGACCACAACGAGGTGAGCATTACTTAATATTGCTTATTTGGTGGCACATGGTAGTTTTGTATGTGCATACACACAGAGTCTTCTGAACCTATTAAATATACTCTTAATATGAGAAAATCAAAAGAATTAAGTTGAGAACTCCAAAAGAAAGGAAGCAGAGTGTAATGCTACAGCTATGGTTACTGTTTACCAGATCAGCTGTTTGGTGAATATAAGCAAACACTTAGAGGAGGCTAAATTCTTGCTTGACTGTAGAAATGATGTTAATTTGATTCGACTTGTAAATTGTGTTCACTTGTTTAAATAGTTTTGTTTTATGTGGTGGAAATCCTGACTTTGGCCTATGGTTAATATGCATTCTCTTTTGCTGCAGTTCTTGAACAAGGATGAGTATTTGAAAGGTATTGATGTTTATGAGTCAATAATCAAAACATATGCATCTTATATTCAGTATCAAAGAGATGATGCTTCGAGAGAGGAATTGTGAGCAAGTTGTATTGAAGCAACCTTGAGGTCGTCTTGTCTTGTAGTATTGTATAAGTGAAGGCCGCAGAGCAGTTGGAAATCTCTCCAACATCTTTCTGCTGTACGAATAAACAACATGGATATTTCATAATCATTGAAGAACAGTGCCATTAATATGCAAGCAATGACGAGAAAAACATTGGGTAGGCAAACGCAATGTCAAAGCTTAGCCTGGGTTGGAAATGAATGAATGAATAGAAATTGAGAGGAAATAGAAGAACAGTGCATTTATCAAAACGACTAAATATCAAGCTTATTTTATTTTCTTCCAATATATATTCCGTGCAAATGTCATTAGTGCTAAGTGCTATATTTTTGAATTTACATCGAGAGATGCAGCTATTGAAGTCTTAAGTTGCAATCAACCAGAAGTGTTGTTAAACTCATCATTTTGTGGGATGTAAAATGGGTTAAAGGGTGGATTCTTAATGGAATTGTATATTTAAAATTCAATTGAATCTGGGCTCGTCATGTTTGTGCTAGAAGTATAATAAGAGGGATATAATCATGTTGAAAATATAACGTGAAATATATATATATGAACTGAAAATCAAATGCAGGGCTCATTTAATTTTGAGCTCGTCATCTTTTCCACCGTCAAAATTTAGCGTAAATTTGTGCAAATATTATAATGAGAGGGATATATTTAGGCTAAAAATATAATGGACTATGAGTCAATTTTTTCCATGTTTGGTTGGCTTAAATGTTTTGCAAAATATTTTTCAAATCAACTCATTTTCATCGAATTGAAGGAAAATGACTTTCCTTCAAAAATAAGGAAAACATTTTTCAAAACTTTGTTTCATTCATTAATTTTTTTTTTCTTGTCCTACCCCGTACCCAATGCTCTCCATCCAAAAAAGAATTAAAATTTTTAATTTTTTTTATTTTCAAATATTTTTTACCCTTACCCAAAAACCAGCCCCCTACCCCCAAACCAACAACTCTCCCCCTCCTCCAAATTGTCACACCCTGAAATAGGGAGTGTAACTGGCACCAAATACCCATTAGATCAAATTATCCACTAAAACATACTAGCTAACCAAACTGTGAGACAAAAAGATTGGGCAGCACAACCTCTAAACAGTGAAGCCTGGACCGTGAAGGTCATGACCTGAATGAAAATAAACCATACAAACAATGGTAGATAAGCCAAAACAAATAAAGATGCAATAGCTAGCCGACGAGGCCACAACTGAAGGCAAACCTACTCACACACATATATATACATGCCAAGTCTATGGGCTGGAGATTGAAACATACAAAAGAAAACCCAAAATATTGTGTCCACAATAGCCTCTATGAGTGACATAAGCACTGTCGGGACAAGGCCCCAACTATACCCAAATTGTACAACAAAAGTAAACCTCCTCTGATAGCCCCAGGATAAGATGGAGCTTACCAACTCACAATTGAACCTGAATCCTAGCGGGTGGGTCGATCAGAATCCCTACCTGAACCAGCTCTCATGAAACAAAAAGCAGTGTCCCCAGGCAATGGGACGTCAGTACAAATAAAAATGTACCGGTATGTAAAAAGGAAAGTAGAATCATAAATAGTTATTAAAAAGGGGTAATAGAGATACCACCTGAAACTTAAACTCAAATAATCTCCCTGGCTGACATTTGGCCTCCTACTATTTAAATATGCATGGTATGCTCGTATTCGTATGTCGTGAATACATATATATAGATGCAAATACAAGACATACCAACCAAATGCTAGCAATGGTGGTGCTTCTTGGTAGCTAACCGGCATCATCTATGTCAACCCGTGGCCATCGTTGTCTCATACGTATAAATACAGGCAATAGGCCACATACCTCTCGATTATAACTCGGGAGTAAAATGCATAGCATGTCATGGATTTATAACACCTATATGTTACCGTTGTCATGTTGTCAATCTTGGCCCGTTTGTAGTCTTGTTCTCATAACTCCATAATCACTTTCGTATACACGTAACCATCTCATGGAACCTCATATGTTCTTCCAAATAAGCTTGAAAAGTTAACTCGAATTTTAGAAAGATAACCTAACCTTGCAAATATTCATAACAAGTTCAAGGTGATTTACTTAGTTCCTACCTTGGTTCCTAGATAATTTATAAAAGAAGTATTTCAAAAACCAAGTGTTCTAATAGTTTAAACATTTAAGTTATATTTGATAGTTTTGAAGATCGCGAGTTACTTTAAAGATTTTTCATAACTTTAGTGGGGAAAGAGGGTTGTGTTGACACCCAATTTTGGACTTCCACATTGTATATTAATCATCAAGCTTCTTCAATTTCAAACGATTTAAAATAGTTAGTTTTATAAAATTTCAAAAAAATATGGTTTTCAAGTTATTTTAAATAGTTGTATCATTTTTGTAATTTTTAAACAATATATGTGTTTTATATAATTATGTATACAATTAGTATATTTTATGAATATTTGAAAATCATCACAAAAGATTTTACATTTTTTAGTTAAATATTTTATCAATTTACCTTAAGTTATAGTTATAATTTCGAGTTAATTAGTTTGTAATTAAATTAATTATTTTATTTTGTTAAGATTAAGAACCTCGTTAATTAATTAATAATAATTCATCTTGTTTAAGTTTTAGTCAAATTCTCTAAATTAAACTCATTTGGCTATTTCTTAAATTCCAATCCCTAACCAATTTCCACCTCCAATCTTGAACCAGACTTTGGCCCTTTATTCTTGGCCCAAATCAATTCTAATCCAGCAGCCCTTACGTTCTCCAATTCTCCAATTTTCCCAGCCCATTCCCAATCTCAACAAAACTGGCCCATCTCAATACCAAAACCCAATTCCAACAACAATACAGCAGCACCCGATAACTCAAATCAACAATACAATGCGCGACCCGACCTCTGTACGATTTTCTCCTTTTTTTTATTCTTCGCGAAGAACCCAGAAATGCGTACAATACACACAAGCATACAAACCAAAATGACCCCACCTCGTCTCCTTCACGCATTTACGCGGAAAAAGCCCAGAAATTGCAAACCCGGAAAACCAGCAAGCATCAGCTCCAAACGGCGCCTGCAGCAGCCATCACCATCGCCGTTCCCTTTTCCCTATTTTCAGGGATTTTCAAATCTCTTCCACTGTTGTCTTGAAAAGGAGAAAGGAATTCGAATTTCAAATTCGAAAATCCCCTATAAATACCCTATCTTCTTCTTTGTTGAGGAGAAAGAAGAAGAGTTGGAAAAATTGGCAAGAAACAGACGAGTAAAATACAGCTTATTTTGAAAGTTGCGGCTAAATCTTAGTTTAGAAATACAGTTCAAAGAGGTTCACCTCTCTGGCTCTCTTCTCGTTTTGTTCATAGGAATCTCTCGGAGTCATTGGAAGTCTCAGTCGCTCTAAGCTTGCAGCCGTCCCAATTCGCTGCTCCGAGAAAGGTAAACTCGATTCCCTCTTACTTTTTCACTGTTATGTTTCGTTTGACGTCATGTGTATCCGAAATTCCGGATTCTCGTGTCTTTGAAGTCTTGTGTGCTCATGCTTTCGTTTATCCTGTATTGTGGCTATTTGATGAGTATTCTGCATAATGCAATCTTGGCTATTGTTTGTTTTACTTCTATGAGGTTTGTCTCAGTTCCCTTTCAAATGGTTCAAATTCATTAAGATTTTGTGTTTAGACAGATATCAGTACAGGCGAGCATTGTATTCTATCTAAATTCTCTTTGTAATATTTTTTTTAAAATTTCTTCATGTTCCAATATTTAAAGCAGCAGGTCGTCTTATTCACCTGGCACTTGATTCATATATATATATATTAGTCTTAATATGGTCTCTCTTTAAATAATGGTTTATGGCTTTATTTTGAAGAGTTTGATTATCATCTTGGAACTGTCACAAATCTGGTTCTTGTTTGTTTAAATGAGGTTCTTAGTTTCTTATTTGATGAATTTACCCTATTCTTTTTTTTCATCCTTAAATTTCTAGTCGAGGGCTGCATTGGTATTTCGTTCATTTTTGTCATTAGTTCGAGTTTGGTTTATGTCTAAAGATGATAGTTTAATTTTGGTCTTAATTTGAGCAATTTGTAGGATAGATTGATCATCATGGTTGTTAATGCCAGTATCTCTCTTCTTTTCTCTTGCTCAAATTTGGGTTTTCCTTTCTGTGTAAAAATGCCAAAGTTGGTTTGTTGTGAATTGTTGACTTAAAAGAGTATTGCAGTGATTTGCTGGAACTCCTCATATTCCCTTTTAAATTATTGCCTCTTCATATTCTCAATTGGTTCTTATTTGTTTATCCTTTGTGTTTCTTTCTTTGTACATGTAATCTCTCCGAATGAGGCCCATTGACTCTAGCTTCGGCCTTGCATCGCTTATCGGGCCCCGTAGGCCCAAATTTTCTCCTCCGAGTCAGCCCCCCCATTCTTAGTAAAACCATCGGAAGCAGAATTACAGGTTGAGGACAGCTTACTGGTCCGGGAGCCCAAGAAATGTGCTGTATACGTGTTGTATACATCATTTTACACTATTATACATGTTGAGTGCAGCAAATGCGTGGCCAAAAATGGAAGTACAGGTTGTAAGAGTTGAAGTAGGCTGTATACTTTCGATATACAACCAAATATACACGAAAAGGGGATGAAATACGCGCCGTGTACAGCAGTATACACCAGCACCTGATGTATACACAGGGTTTCAAGGGCAGAAATAGTGCTGAAGCCCAAATTAGTTGCCAGCAGGCCCAAATCCTCTTTTTTCTCTCTTACTCACAAATTATTTAATTGTGATATTTGCTTGTTTTTATTTAACCCTAACTTTAAGACTGTTAATAAACCTAATTGAATTCCCCAAAAGATGAACATTCTTTATGTTAGTTTATTTTAATATAATTCATTTTTTATCAACTCTCTTGCATTTATTGAATTTATAGTCAAAACTTTATATTTAATCTTGAATTAATTTAAAATAGTTTTCATGTTTTAATTAATCAAATTGGTTCAAATTATTTTTAAAATGATTTGAAAAGATAAATTCTAATTAATCTAGTTTTGTTAAAATTCTATTCAGTTGTTTTTTAATTCAAATGTTTCATTTTAGGTCCCTTTCTCTAAAAAATAAAATAAAATATGATATTTATTTAATTAAACAAATATTGTAAATTTTTTTTTTTTTAATGTTAAATCTTTTTTTTTCCAAAAATAGCCAAATATTTAATTTAAGTTGTAGGAAAACCGCATGGTAGCGGGCGCTTCAAATGCCTTAAAAATCTTATTGAAGTGTAAAAAATAACCTCTTACCCATTTTTTCTAAAATTTAAAAGATTTAATTTATTAAAAAATTGTTAATTAAGTTTTCTTAATTTTTTTAAAAAAATCAAAAACGACTTTTTTCTAAGTAGTTTTCTCAAATTAATTACTTAGAATATTTCAAAAAGTGGTTTTTCTAAATATAGTAAAATTATGGCATAACAGGTTGGTTACAAGTAAATAAGGGACTCCCGTGATATTTTAAATCACATCACCAAGCCATTTCTTTAATCTAGAACTTTGTCTGAGGGGTCCCTTTGACCTAAAACTTTAGTTTAGTTCCTTGATATTGCCACCCATTTGCAATCTTATTCTCCAATGTACGATACCAAGTCATATACACCTCATATAACCATGCCAAACTACGCCACATATATTATGCAAGAATAAAGAAAAAGTATGGGATCTTACACATATAAAAATAAAAATTTTAAAATTATTTTAAATTTTAAGATTTTTTTTATCTCACCCAACTCCTACCACCCCTATCCCCACCCACAAAAAAAAAATTGTTTTTG
>JAJOOR010002372.1:0-58913 GCA_036250505.1 Solanum acaule | reverse complement strand
TTCTTTCGACATTGTTGTTGCTTTCGCTTGCGATGAATCTTCACTTCTTTCTATGACGACCCATATGAATCTTGAGGTAAAATTTCTTAAATAACCCTCAAAGATTCATAATTTTGCAGTCTGGGTTTATGTAATTTAGTGTTTGTTGTGAGAAAAGTTGAAAAAAAATGCCTTAATGTGAATTGGGTTAATCTCAAAATGTCAAAAAGATGAAACATTGGTGAGCTGGGTTGGTGTTCAAATTTCACAATCTGGGTTGATGAGAATTTAGTATCCAAGTTTGTGTTTTTTCAAGTTTGTTGTGATGTGAATTGAGTTTCTAGCTTTATCTTTTCAAGTTTGTTGTGATGTGAATTGAGTATCTAAGTTGTGTTTTCAAGTTTGTTGTAAAAAGTGCATGTTGCCTTACTCTAAAAGTTTGTTGTGAAAATGGTGAGCTAGTTAATGTCAAAATGGTGGAATAAAGGGTGAGCTGGGATCATTTTCAAATATGAAAATAGTGAAATAAAGGGTGAGATGTGATCATCTTCAAATATGAAAAAGATGAAACATAGTGAACTGGTTAATGTTTAAATGTGGAAAGGGGAAGTGGGTGAAGGTTGAGCTTCCTTCCCTCTCTTAGTTAAGTGTTTGACACCATTTTATGGAGATGAACTTGGCAATGAAATTTTGCTTTTTTATTTTGAAAAAAGAGATAATGTTTGGCATCTATAGAATTAAACCTGTGACGAATTAGATTTTTTGTTGATTGCTATGATTGACAGCTGAAAAATTAGGAAACTTTGGGACGAAAGAATCTTTATTGGTTATATTTGAGGAATCTGCATAAATAGATGGTATGAGGACATGCGGTTAATATGAGGGTAGTTAATGTGGAACTTCCTCCTTGTTCCTAGTATAAGCCACATTTATGCTAAGAAATAACCAATGAAAATGTGGTAACATTCTTTGGTATGGTGCTTTTAGTAAAATACCAGTCTCCCCTTTACACACTTAAAGCTTAGGTATTAAAGTAAATGCATTTAATTTAAGGAGATAAAATTTCTAAAAACTCGAGCAAATGGATCAATATGGTTGATCTGAGCAAGTTTCTTCTGGTTTTTATTTGATATGAGAAGTCTGGATAATAATCATTGAACATATGTCAACTTGGATTTAGAAATGTTTGGGATCAATTATACACCCACAAAACACATGTAGTGTGTAAGTGGCTTTTGTGGGTGATAACCCTCCGCAGATTATAGCTTTGTCCAGAACTATTGGAAATCACATTCTTATTACTTATACTTTGTAACTATCCCATGCTAGTTCATGGATTTGATTCATTTGTACCGATATCTATGTTGTATTTCTTTACATGTGCGCTATATATATTTTATGAAAACGGTTTCTTATTCTTTTACAAATTTGTTGCAATTATTTTTTACTAGTATTTTTGTCTAATTTATTATATAATTTCTGTCTCATTTTATTAGAGGGTTCTTCAAGGCATAAACAGAAAGATGCCTGTGCTTCTACAAGATAAAAGCAAGTTATCTCTGTTAGGTTATTATGCAGCAGATTTCAGCAGCAATGGGCAGTTGCTAATGGTCAGAGGCAAAGGGAAAAAGCATGTCAACTCTACTAGTAAGAGGACATGTGTGTGTGCTGAACAACATGCACCTGAAGGGAAACGTGGAAGATGGAGATGTGGATGTAACAAATTGGATGCAATACTAGAGCAGAGTAGGGCATTATCTTTAAAGGATAATATTTGGGCACAGATTGTTTGTGATAATTCTCAAGCTGTTAGCAGAAAAGTAGAGCTAATACCAAAAGTGCATCATATACATAGGATGGGAGAAACCATATTCCAATTAGATGTCCACGTATGTAAGTCATAATCACCCATACATCATCCTTAGATTTACTTGACTTTGTCTTGCAAGTTCCTTATTGTTCTATTTTTCCTTAAAATAAACTCAGGTAGTGTTTTATGGAATTCCTGTGTTTGGTGGCCACCATTACTCATTGGGTTTCAAGAGTTCATCTGAGCAGGTGACAAACCATTGCAAGAAGCCTGAATGGGTTAAGGATCTTAACAGGAAGCGGCCATATCTTGACTTGGTATACTAATTATGAAGTTTAATCTTACCTGCACTGTTGACTGATTCTAAACCTCTTTGCTTTCAATTATCTGAAAAACAGGATGCTGTAATTCTATCTATCAACACTGCTAATGCGGCTAAAGTCTTTACAGAAGCAAATAATTCTGCCAAAAGATCCAGGGCTCCCTTCCATTTCTTTTGCATGTAACATCTTTTAAACTTTTGACATGCTTTGATTTTCTGCTGCTTCATTGGTTTCTCTGCCATTTCTAATAGATATCCAATGTCTTGCTAGGTTTTCTATTTTGACATGGCAACTGCTTGCTATATTGCTTGCATCATTCTCTACTATCTTCTACGTCATCCTTCAGTTCTTCCATGCCTGCTTGATCCATGTGTCCCACTCGTATATCTATGCTGCATTGGAGAAGGTATTCTCCAATACATGCAAAAATATGGAAATTCGATGCTGCCAGCTCCTCTATTGGCCGGTTATTCTCAAAGATTATGGTCTCAGGTAATCTTTCCCTGATAACCTTTTTTTCGGAACCATCCTGCTATGTGTGTTCTGTGTATTCTGGACAGAGCAAAATGAATGCAGGGGATTCATATAATGAACCTGGTGCAATCGATTGATATGTGTATATTATTTTTTCTGCTATGCTTTCTTATTATAATTTCTGCACTAAGAGGACTTGTATTGTAGGTCTCAATCCTGTGTGGAGTATGCTGAGAAAGCGGCATTTCACAAACATTCCATGTGGGCAAGCCTCGTAGTCGATCTACTTCTGGGGAACGTTCTTGGCATCATATTGTGGTCTCGAGCTAGAGCAGCTTGCGTGTGGGTTTCAAGTTTTTCTGAAAATGCCACTAACTATCTTCTGCGTACTGGTTGTGTGTGGCTTATGGGAAACCCAGCAGGATTCAAGTTGAACACTGAGCTAGCCGGAGTTCTTGGGACAATTTCCCTGATTGCTATTCAAATTTGGTCTACCCTTTGGTGGTTATTGGGTTTCTTCTTGATTCATCTCATAAAAGTAGTAGCTGTATTTGGTTCATTGTTTGGTCTGTCAGCAGCTGCTGCTCTGATCATCGACACAATTTCACTAGCAACTACACATGTTTCTGCTCTTCAGTGGTTGCTTACACTGTTATATTCGTGGCAAATACAGGCAGTAGATGCTTTATGGCGACTTTTCAGGTATCTTTCCCTATAGTGCTATCTGCAATCTAAAGTATCTTGTGGACTAGTATTGATCAATTAATCCAGGGTTAATCAACTTTTAGCTTTTTGAGGTCACTACGTGGTTTAGACATGGCGACCAAAAATATATAATCCTTTTTCTTTTTGGCATACAACAGAAATTGATTCATTCTTGTAGGCTACTTAATAACAATGGAAAGAGGAGGTAAACATTGAAGCTTCATCACTCAACACTAAGTATTTCCCTATGACCATTCAATCCAAACACCCTAAAAGCTAAAAAAAAAAAAAAAAGTCTTTCATCATATTTTAGTGAAGTGTAAGTTGAACCAATTCTCCCCTTTTAAACTTAAAAAGCAAGGATCTTTACCTTTGTCTGGAATTAATTTAGTCAATAATTATTCTTCCGGGGTTACTGGATAAAATTACGGATATTAACCACGGAGTAGGGACTATTCTGGACAACAGATCAGAAAATGCAACCATTTGCTAAAGCAGGAACTGCAGGAAAAGAAGTAACAGAAAAAGGGGGATAGGGAAGATCAAGATGGGGAAAATAATGTGTGATCTATGTGTTAGGGTCATTCCTTGAGGAGGAATGAGGTAAGAGAGGGAAGTGAATTTTTGTAAGGTTCACATCGAAGAGGAGTGTGGTTATCAAAAGTGCCTGGGAGTGTAATAGCTTCACACTTTAATTTGGTTATTCATCTGATACCGTGGGGAGTTTAGCAGCCGAAAGGAAAGATGACTAACCAAAAAAACCTAACCTCGCTGACTATGTTCTGGTTAATAATATCATTATTTAACTTCTATGGCCCAAATGTTCATTTTTGACGGCCTATTTAGTCTATGCTTTCTATTATATTTACTTGTGTCTTTAATTGTTATTCCCATGGTTTTTTTCCCAAAACTGTGTTCACCAAACAACTCCTTCATGGACATCCACCATAACTTTGCTTGTTTTTTAACTGGAAAGGACTGCTTAACTGAGCTATTTTCACAAAGTCACTATATCATTTTCTTGCGAAACCAGTATCAAGCATGTTGTGTTAGGTCTCTCCTTTTTATAGATCTCTTTTGTCTTTGTTTAGTCACCAATTTACTTCTGTTGTGGTGGTTGCTTAAAAAACCACTAACAGTTTGCCTCCTTAAATTGCAGGGGTAGGAAGTGGAATCCTCTTCGTCAAAGACTAGATAGCTATGCATACAGTGTGGAACAACATGTTGTTGGGTCTCTCCTATTTACTCCACTTTTACTTCTGCTACCAACGACTTCATTGTTCTATATTTTCTTCACCATTATGAAGACAACCATTAGCTTTGTTTGCATAGCCATTCAGTTTGGCATAACTATAATTCATGCCACACCTTATATTAAGATTTTCTTTTGGTTCATGAGGAGGAAACGATTTCCTAGTGGATTATGGTTTGAGATTGTTTTGTGTCAGAGAAATGCCACTAATTCAGCAGAGGTTAAATCTGCTGATAAGACTGTATCAGGATCTGAGGATCCCTGCCACTGTAGATCCGCAGTTCTGGTTTCATTTCTTCACAGCAATTTTTTGAGCTTAAGTAAGTCCTTGAGCATTACTATTCAATTCTTAAAATTTTGTGACCAAAGAGGTGAAGGATAACATATTTATTGCTTCTGGAGTTTGTTTTATTGGATAGGAGGTCTCCTCTACATGGTGTGATCCTTTTAACTGCAAGTCCAACTTTTAAATGTTAATTCCACAACATCCTCACCTTTTTTCTGATAGTATCTCATTCATGTAGTGGTATCTACAACTCGGGGAGCAAACATTTTCTTCAACAATTGATTGAGCAAGGGCTCTTTAGTGTAAATTGAACAGGATGTAAATTGTTTCTCCCATAGTTACACATTTCCCCTTTCCAAGTAATAGAACTCTTCTACTACCACTGTAATGACACCAGTGAAGTAACCCGACAAAGAATAATATACTTGACAAGTTTTCACATGACTGTTGCACCATTTTACCATGTCAGTGAGTCAAGCTGGAAACTAGAACTAGCTTCTATCTGTTCCCAGCATATCATACTTTTATCTTACTTGCTCATGGTTGTATAACATCTTTGCTTCTTGTTTATTCTTTTTTCAAGTGTATTTATTGTGTTTGCTAACTCCGCAAAAATATATTGCAGGACAAGTAGTTTGGCCACACTATAGAAATGTTTTTTCTGATGTATCTAGATCTTCTATTGCATTGTCAGCTTATGGAGTTCTGACAGGGAAAAGGTATTTCAACTTTCCTTCAATAGATCTTCTCTTACACCTTTTAACTAATTCTTGGGATATGTTTGGTTTGACGGAAGTCTTTTTTCAGAAAAATGTTTTCCACGAGGAAGTCATTTTCTAGTGTTAAGTTACAAGAAAATGTTCTTTGAGGTCCCATCAGAAGGGGGGAAATGACTTTTCTCCTTTATGGGCAGAAGTCATTTTTCCTACTTCATATTACTTGCTACTTATTAGTATTATTAATATTAGTCTTTAATATATTTTTCTTAGAAAATATTTTCCAATCATCAATCAAACACCGGAAAACATTTCTCGGGAAGTGTTCTTTATGGAAAATGACTTCTGTCATACCTACACTCTTAATCTTGCTGGCTTTCTCACTTCTGTTTACTTTCTCATTATATAGAACTCCATCTGCTCCAAAGATTGGTCTTCCTCCGACACTGCCATGGGTGTCTATTCCATACAAAGAATACTGGCACCTTTGCCATGAAGCAGTCCTCGATTGCAGGCAAGATTGCTACTGCCAATAGTTGTCAAAAAAGGTAGGACAACAACAGAAGACAGAGAATTCTTTAGCGTGCTATGTTTCACACTGCCATTCCATACGCGTATTCCTTTCATTATTCTCAGTGTCAGGAATTGTTTCATAAAATTTTGTACACGTGAGGGCGAAAGGTAGTGTGGAAGAGTAAGCTATTTGTGTATAGTTAGAAGGGTTTTTGTTTTTTGGCCATCTTCTATCCATGATACAGCAATTTTGTTTTGTTATAGCACTGAATATTTGATGAATGGAGTAATGTTCTTTTCCTTCTTAGACTACTTGCCCAAAGTTTTCATCTCTACATTTGTTATTGCAATGAACAAGTGTTAACAAGGTTTGTGTAAAGCTAACTAGGTGATTTGTTTCAATCTGTCTAAATCTTGATGGACAGAGGTCGAAGTTAATACATTTGGATATGACATCTTATCTTTTCCCCATCTCCAATTTCGGAATATTATAATTTCTTTGTCCTTCAATTTTGTTGCTATTTGAAAACAAAAGACATTGACAATACAAATTGGTACAAAGGGAGTAAGTCTTGTGACAGAGTTACTTTATACATATGTTGGCAATAGAATAGTTAAGGTGTGTTTATACTGATTTAGTTTAGATATCACCATTTAAAAATTAAACTACATGTAACATCATCAATAAGATAAATATATACTATTTATTTTGTTTTCTTATAAAATCAATTCAAAACATTTGAGAGGAGATGAAATGAAAAAATAGCATAAGCACTAGGTAGCCAAATGTGGCATAAACCTTAGTATATTTATTATGTCCTTTTATTATAGGTGAACATAATCTTATCTTGTTAGGTCTATAGTACTATAAAATAAAGTTATAATTAATGACTAGAGAAAGTAGCATAATAATCTTTAATTAATTAATTAATTAATCATGCATGCCTATAGGCTATAAAGTAAATTCAATGAATTGATTTGGGCAGTTTACCTACCAAACTTAGCCACGTGACCAAATGCTAATTATAAGGATCCAGTTGTCAAATAGGCCCCACATTGCACTATTTTTTGATAAAAATAATTTTAAAAAAACAAACTAGTGATAGCGTCATATCAATCGGTTCAATTCTATTTTGAAGTTTATTGGCTTTAAAGAATCATTAAGATATTAGTTTATCGGCTATAGATTTATCAATTATTGATCATTATCATTTCAGTTATCGATTTAATCGTTAAGGTTTGACATATAACTTTTTTTTATTAAGAATCACTTATAAATAAAATGGCAAACCAAATGAACTATGCACATGAGTTGATATATTACATCTTACTCAAAAGCAAATACTAGCATATTGTAGAATAAAAGATTTGAGACAGTCAGAAATAAAAATATAAAACTAAATCTTAAGTCAAAAAATTTTACATACTAAATAGTATAAATATAATTTCTTAATTTAATATCGAATTATCGGTTAATCCGAAAGAAACCTCAAACCGTTAAGAATCAATAACCTGATAATTAAAAAAAAATCAAAACCAGGACCAAAACTCCTAAACTAATAACACATTATCGATAAACCAATTATATATTTTGCTAAATTTTTAAATTAATTAAAGTATTATTATATTTTGGAATTATAGCATTATTTATGATTTTTTTTTTCCTTTTGAAACACGTCATCATAGCTACCCAATCCATTCCGAGCCATTAGATTAAAAAAAGGCCTTTTTATATAGTCCGTTGGATCATTTACACTTGGCCCACAATTACAAGCCCATAACATGGTCTGTTGGGCCCAATAATTTCCTCTTTCTCGACTTGAATATGAACACGTGTACATGTCTTTAACACTTTACCGGCTACTTTGTCTCCTCTACCACTCCACCACCAAACACGCGATTAATTCTACGAGATATTTATTGTCTTTTGTTATCACAAACAAGTGATAGGTTCTACTAGGGGTTGGATAAATGGGATGAATTAGCATTATCTCACGCTAGGAGTGGAGGTGGAAATCTAAATACGAGTCCAATTGAATCTAATATTTTTTGCTTAAACAGTATATTTGTATTAGAAAACTTCATTAAGCATATACACACATCAAATTTAGAATATACCGCTTTCAGGTTCAAGTTTCCTTAGATACGGAGTCGTTTTTGTTACAGAGCATTTTATTCTCACAATGTGGGACTTTTCAGTGCAAATCCGGATTTAGTCGAACTCTAATGTAGGTACCAAACACCATTTGGGAAACAAAAAGGAATTAAAAAAAATTAGAACATACTTATGTATAGTTAAAGTTGTATTAAAATTTCATACTTCTTCCATCTCAATTTATGTAAGGTAGCAAAAACGACACTTGATTAATTCTGAATTAAGTTATAGACTTTTATGGTGGAGTTTCTTTTTTCCATCTTTAATAATACATTATTATTATTATTATTATTATTATTATTATCTAGACACTGTACTTTGCGTAATAATATGATTTATAAGCAGTCACTAAAAAAGGATTAAGTAGTTCATTTGGCTTTAAAAATGCATACAAGTCTATTTATTTACTATTTTCTCACAGACAAAAATGTCACCTATCATGTTTGTCTTCATCTCTTAATATCAAATCAATGTACTTAATTTTTAATCTAAAGATACATCCCCTATCAATGATGCTTTGAATTAAATATGTAAAAGAATGTATTGCCAATAGTGAGGTGAGAGAGAGTGAGACGATATTTCTTTGTTCGTAATTAAAAATTTTAAATTTGAATTTTGAAATTATTTTTTTTCCAAACATATTCGTCATTTGTCAAATTCGTATCGATCAATACTCCATTCATCTCAATATTAATTGAAATTTCCTCACTAATTAGCTAGAGACGGAATCTATTTCTTTCTCAATCATTTTTCAGAATTAGAGATGGAAAAAAAAAGAGAGAAAGGAATGAGGGTTTCTTGTCTTTAAAGAGTAAAGAGTATGAAAAATTGTTGATTTGAATTGATCAAATCAGTATATTTTAAATATTGTATAATTAAACAAAAAACAAAGGCTAGCAATTTTTTTCCTCCCAAACTCTCTATTGATATAGTTTACATGATAAATAATTGCCTGAGTATTATTTTCACCTTCTAAGTAGTCAAACACTATCTTATTTCGAAAATATTTTGACTCAATCTAGAAAAAATATTTGACCTATTAATATTCTCTTACATATAACCAAAAAAAATAAAATATTGTCCCAATTAAATCTTTGATAAATTCAACAACATGGAGACCACTACCTTTGCACTACCAATATGGATAAAGTCATTATCCACAAAGGTACTAATATTTATTTCATAAGAAATTACATGGAAATTACTATATATAAAGAAAAATATAAATCATAATTAAATAATATATTTCAATCATAATGTAATGTATTCATAAACATAACCTCGACATTTTCATCGATCACTATATTAAAATATCATCAACAAAAGTAATTAAACAAGTTAAATCATAACTACAATTATATTATTTACAAATTATATATACTGACAACGTAAAACTCGAAAGGTAGCCGGTTGGTGATAACAAAAATCTAGATTTTTAAAATTTAGAATAAGTTATTATAGGAATATAATTTAATTCTTGTAAGTCAATCATTAGGTTGCCTTGGTCTTCCCCGAACCTATGCTTCGGTTACGAACCTTCTAGGCTTGGTATTCTTGCTATAAATAGTAGACCTTTTTTCCGATTGGAGATAAGACTTCATACGTGTACGAGTCGCTTCTGTAGTTGAAAGATATTATCTCTTCGTTAAGGTACTGTAAATATTGCTATTATAGCTACTAGTTTCGAATTTTCTGGTTTTTGATTTGAGATTTTGGAACTTTTTGATGTAATTTTTGCTTAAAATGATTGGTTTTTGGTTGTGATGAACTTTTTTCTAGCGATCGTGAAGTATATTTGACGAGTATGAAGTTTGACTTGGAAGTGAGAAGTTTTACTGGAAAATGATTGATTTTTGGTTGTTTTTATTGATTGATGAACAGCTTTTAGCTGAACTGTAATTGATCAGTTGGAAGATGGAATTGAAATTTTAGTATTGAATTTCTGCTTTTTTATTTGAGATTTTATCTTTTGTTTCCCCGATCTGTGGAATTGTGTATGAAATCTGGATTTTTTTATGTATTTTTTGCTAAAGTGATTGATATTTGGTTGGGATGAGTTGTGGTGAATAGTTTTTCTAGCGATCGTGAAGATATTTTGATGAATATGAAGTTTGACTTGGAAGTGAGAAGTTCTACTAGAAAAATGATTGATCCAAATATACTTCCCAAGTCAAGGTCAATCAATAACTGAAAAATGTGATCAGTTAGAAACTGTGACTATAGATTGTAGTTATGATTATACGTTTCACTAATTGATTGACCTTGACTTGGTCTGTGGCGATTTATAGTCGTTAATTTTATCTAAATTCCAAAAGGTCTTTTTGATGATTATGTGAAATTTGTTTGAATAGATCTGTTAGATTTGAGGAGTTTTCGTGTTTAGAATTCAATAGTTTAGTTAAGTCTGAAAGAATGATGGAGAAACAATAGTCGGTTTAGTAAGTTGAAATTACAGTGGAAGTGGAGTATTCTCTTTTGATAGATGTTATTCATTAATTAGAGCATATTTGTTTGTAATCGGTACATTTTTGCTATCATCATAGAATCATTCCTCAAGGGGGGTTTGTTAAAGTAGTTTTGCTGAAATTTCTAGTTTTCTATGTTCTAGTTATTAGTTGAATGTTTGAGTTGCAGCTTCCTAGATTATGTGATCATATTTGGCTCTTTGCTGTGTTTATGCACTAATATGTTGGATTCATTCTTTTCTCAAACGTCTTCAGATAGCAATTTGGAGAAAGAAGAATGGCTTTAGTTTCTGGAGGAAGGTCGTCAACACTGAATCCGAATGCACCTCTCTTCATTCCATCTTATGTGCAACAAGTTGAGGACTTTTCACCTGAATGGTGGAATTTGGTAACAACTGCAACATGGTTCCGCGACTACTGGACTAGGCAGCACCAAGGAGAGGAATATGGCGATGATGATCTTGGGTTTGCTGCAAATGATGTTGCTGACTTGCTTCCCGAAAACATTGATCTTGATGTCGATGAGGATATTTTGAATATGGAAGCTCAGTTTGAAGAATTTCTTCAATCATCTGAAAGTGAGCAACAAGGCATCAAGTCATCACACTCTGGTGTCAATAGTCTGTTTCAATTTGGTATACACCAATCTCCATTATCTACAATTCCATAGTCTATGATTCTCATGTCGTTGGTTCTTACTCGCATTTACCTCTTGACAACAGGCTTACCCAAGGGTTCTGAGGCACTCGTAAGGACACTGAGCATGCCAAAGCCAAAATCTCCTATTGAGCCTCCAAAGTTGTACGAGAAACCAGCAAAGATCGTTAGCCCAAAGAACAGCCTTCGCCGCATCCAGCAGCCCCGCTAAATGTAGTTTAGCTTAAGAAAAAGTTCTTTGTTTGTAGTTTGGGTGTATGTTAGTTCTTAATCTGCAGCTTTTAATCTTTGGAAAGCAGCAATTGAGAAAGTTTCAAGAGTCTTTAGTTCTTGTTTATCTTTTGTATAGAGCAAGGTAGAGGTGGCACTTTTGTATCTAGCCTTGTTCATAGTTTTAGTATATCCTTTCATCAGTTTTCTAACTTTGTAAACATCAGAACTTGTCCAAAGTGAAAAAAAATATATGTAAAAATCAGTTGACAACAAGAGCATGTCTTTTGAGTCTTATTTCTTGAAGAATGTTCTAAATTTCTGCCTTTCCTCTTTAGTTTCAGCCTTTTGGGATGCAGGCCATTATAATTTTTGCCAATTCCTTGAGTCGTGGATGGTCTATCGGATACAACCTCTATAACTTCCAAGGTAGGTGTAAAGTCTTGTGTATACACTCAGTTGTAAAATTAAGCTGGTACGTTGTTTATGTATTCTAGGGTTGTTTTGAATTCAAATTATGAAGCAATTACAAGGTCTCAATCGAGTGTTGTTAATTGATAGGTACGCTCTATCAATCCTTTCTTGGCCTTGTGTCTATGTCACTTTTGTTAATGGTTAAGTACGCTGCTCTCTATCAATAATCTCTTTAGGTCACGATTCAAATTTTAATATTCTATTTGTCTAAACTTTAGTAGGTCATCTTTACTCAATATTTATACTGATTAAAAAATTAACACTGATTACATACAAAAGATAATTAAATTAGGTACAAATTAGCTCCAAAATCAGTGTCATAAGATATTGTAGATTGCTTTTCCAAAATAACATGATTATATTTGAGAAAAAAGTCTAAAAGATAAGCTTAATGAAAAGGTCCATTAGGCTAAAAAGATCTTCCTCATCATTGGCCACTAGCTAGGAAGAGTCCAAGCTCCACTTTATTTCTTTTGTTTGGTTTTGGTCTAAGTTCATAGTATTAATTAATTACAGCAATTTATATGAAAGTGATCCCACATTTTGTCTCTAATTTCATTAACAATAGCATTTAACACGTAGACCCCAACTAGTAACAAGTGGACAGCACTATTATTTCATTTGCTTCATATAGATATAATTATGTTTTAGTTTTTTTTTTTTCATTAGGACATCTTCATTAGTATATTCTTTTTGGTATATTGCTTTGAAATGTTTTAATTAAATTAAAGATTTATCGAAAATATTCTTTATGTTTTCACAAAATAAGAATAAAATGTGTATAAATAGTATGTTGTTAACTAGTTAATGTAGCAAATAAAAGAAGAATAGGTCCATACGATTGACCTAGTGAATGGTAATCATTATTTCTATAGGACCGACGTCATTTTTTGAATTTTTGTGGTCACAAATCTGTAATTTGAGATTATTAATTTTTTGTGTATATTAATCCATAAACTATACAGATATGACCATCCAATTCCGTTTGGCCCCAAGGTCAATTTGAAATGACCTAGTGAATAATACTCATTGACTTTATAGGCCTAACATAATTTTTTTGGAATTTTGTGGTCACATGAAAAAATTCGGGATTATTTATGTATATTATTAGTTTATGAATTTTTTGGAATATAATTGACCGATTCTGCTTGATCCCAAATTTTGTGGTGTGGCGGATCGGGATATATATAAATTTAGTTAATCAAGTAAAGATGTATTTTTAAGACTATCAATAATTTGGAAATGAAACTAATAATTTACGACTCGATGATTGTTATTTTACACTATTTTCATTGTGACTTCCCCCAATCCCTCACCCCCACCAGCCACCAAGAGGCTTTTTCTGTTTAGCAAATTTCTTGACTTTACAACATTCATGGCATCAGTCAGCACTAGTAAGTACTTTAAAAAGTTTTTCTCTTTGTTTTCAGCATTTCATTATTTCTTAAATTAAAAATTTATCGAAAATATTCTTTATGTTTTCACAAAATAAGAATAAAATGTATATAATTAATAGTATGTTGTTAACTAGTTAATGTAGCAAATTAAAGAAGAATGGGTCCATATGATCGACCTAGTGAATGATACCCATTATTTTTATAGAACGGACGCCATTTTTTGGACCTTTGTGGTCAGAAATCTGTAATTTGAGATTATCAATTTTTCGTGTATATTAGTCCATAAACTATGCATGTATGACCATCCATTCCGTTTGGCCCCAAGGTCAATTTGAAATGACCTAGTGAATAATACTCATTGACTTTATAGTCCTAACATAATGTTTTTGGAGTTTTATGGTCACACACAAAAAATTTCGAGATTATTTTAATTTTTTATGTATATTAGTTTATGAATTTTTTGGAATATAATTGACCGATTCTGCTTGATCCCAAATTTTGTGGTGTGGCAGATCGAGATATATCTAAATTTAGTTAATCAAGTAAAGATATATTTTTTAGACTATCAATAGTTTGAAAATGAAACTAATAATTTATGACCGGTGATTCATGTTATTTTACACTATTTTTCATTGTGACCACCCCCAATCCCCACCCCACCAGCTACCAAGAGGCTTTTTCTGTTGAGCAATTTTCTTGACTTTACAACATTCATGGTATCAGCCAGCACCAGTAAGTACTTTAAAAGGTTTTTCTCTTTGTTTTCAGCATTTCATTATTTCTTATACTGTGCAAAATTTGATACTCATTCACTTCTCTTCTTTTTTTTTGTGGGTCTTTAAACATCTTTGATTGTGCAAACAATTTGGATTAGTGAAATGGGTTTCAATTGCTTCTTAATAGTATATAACAATGTAAAGGCATTGTCTTTTTGTGTTTATTTAGTTGGAAATTGAAATATATCTCTGGTTCAAATTCATAAAAGGGGGGAAATTTGAGAATTTATGTGAAATTACTTTATTTGTCTCAATTTATATGACTTGCTATTGGCTAGTCCAGTGCACAAAATATTCCGCGTTCAAGTAGTGTCCGGGGAAGTGTTGCATCCATACATCAATGGCTCGAACCCAAAACCAGCATGAGGCGAATATACTACAAAAATTCTAACTTTGTTGCCATATTGCATCCTGCAATGCTAGTTAAATGTCTAATCAAATGTAAATCGTTGCAAAAGCCAAACAAGAAAAAAGGAGATCATGTTAGACCAAATTATCTGTAAAGATCATGGTAGAATAGAAGGTTAGTTAGTAGTCGGGCGTTTTTCGTTCTCTTTCCTAGAGTTTTTAGTACTATTCATTTCTTTCCCTTATTTTTTGATTTATATCACTACTTGTTGTTTCAGTATCTTATTATCTTCTTGTTGTTTCTATTTGTTGCTATTGCATCTTTTTCAATGTTTGCTTAGTCGAGGGTCTTTTGGAAACGACCTCTCTACCTTCTCAATGGTAGGGGTAAGGTATACGTATACTCTACCCTCATCAGCCTCTCTACACACTAGGTTTGTTGACCTCTCCTATAGTATCGTCATTAGTAGAGTTTAACCACCAATTTCAAGATGGATTGGTGTTAGAGTGGATAAAAGTCCTACATTGGTTTGGGAATGGATTGGTGGTCTCCTTATATGGACTTGGGCAATCTTTCCCTTATAAGCTAGCGTTTGGGGTTGAGTTAGGCCCAAGTGTCATATCTTTACAACTGGTGTGGTTCTTCCTCTATGTCTAGGACACCAGGATATCGAACCATGAACGAAGAAAGGCATGAGAGAAATGCATATTGTCTAGTGAATTGTTGTTGGTGAATTGATTGAAATGGGCTGCTCTTTAAGAGGATCAATGACAGGTCCCATGGATATACCGAAAGGAGATAAGCTCGTGCTGAAGGATTTAAAGTTCCATGGATATCAAGGGGTGAAGCCAGAAGAAACGAAGCTGGGACAGAAGTTCTTGGTGGATGTTGATGCTTGGATGGATCTTCAACCAGCTGGTAAATCTGACTGCTTATCGGATACTCTAAGTTACACTGATATATACAGGTGAGTAGTCGTTGCAATCATGCTTCATTTTCTTCTTCCTGAAGGCTGAAGGTTATGATGGAAGATAGGGAGTTCTTAACGAATAAATATTGTTGAAATAAACACGTAAGAACATTCAGTCATACATTGGCTTTGGGAAATTGTTCAATCAACTGGCCTGATGTTAATTTGCTGAGCAATTTTCTCTGTTGATCGTTATGTTTATCTCGATGTGACATTGACTTGATATCATTTTCATCTGAGAATTGGCAGAATAGTGAAAGAGATTTTAGAACCCTCAACATGTATCCGCAGGTATTTGCTGTTCGTGTTCAAGTTGGAAAGCCTCATGTGGTTGTTCAAGGACCTGTTGACTACTTAGGCGTCGAGATCATCAGACACAGAGATCTTGATGTGTAAAGCCAAGACATGTTGCTTGTATTAGTTTTTGTTATTCAAAATCCTACTGTTCAATGACTTCTTTTGATTGCAAAGCTAGTTTTTTCTCTTCATGTGTAGTGTTTAGAATCTTTTCCATCTGCATTTGTTGAGTGCATGATTGAGAATGAAAAGAAAGAAAACACAACAAAAAAGTTGATTCCTTTATATATTGCAAGTTGTTGTTTCTCATATGCTAGGTGATTTCTTTTGAACTGCTTGTATTGACACTCTCATGGCACATGGACTTTGGATAGTTATTACGAATTATGAAAACTTTTTATATACTTCCTTCATTTCTGGTTCCAAGGAAATTATCATAATGGAAAAACATTTGTTTGTATTAGCGAAATTTGATCTTTGATTCATGAAAAAAGATATCACATGGCTACTACTAGAAAGAGGGAGAACGGAATGATCCCTTTCGATTAGAAGGGTGTTAACCCTTTAGCGGCTAACATGTGCCTGAGGCAATTTGATACACCAAGCATCTCGCGTTCACACAAGGTCCAATGTGATGCTAAGAATCTAACCTAATGCTTGCATTAGGGGCTACTCCAATGACTCGAACACATGACCTATCACATAGAGACAATTTTATCGAGACTCCCCTTCAACCCCTAGCATATGCTTATCCAACACAAATAAAAATTTGTGGGACCAATGAATTTCAGGTACCTGATAGTTAAATCGAGAAAAAAATTAGAGGTATTTCAACAACCCTAAAATAAAGGAGAGAGTGTTGCCTTGCAAGAAGAAAACAGAAACCAGGGATTAACTTAAGTTACAGCTCTTACAAAAAAAAGAAATGTGATGAGAACAATGGATTTTCATCAACCACTGATCTTTATGTGATTTGCATAGGTTTTTTAAAAACAAAAAAAGAACTACAACGGGGTCGTGGCTCATTCTGCAACAGTACCTGTGCCACTACTTCTAGCTTTGCTCTTGCGGTTCCATATTGGAGTAGTTTCGATGAGCTTATGAGGGACAAGACGTCTTTCGCGTTTAGTTAGCTTTTTGAAGTTGTGCACTCTCAACTTAGCTATCTCTGCCTCCTCTGCCGGTGTTATCTCCCTAAGAACCACTGTCAGTCTACATTCCGGCCTCACCATCATTCCACACTTTCCTTTAGCATGGTAGGACAACCTTTTCTTAAAGAGTCCCTTCCCAAGAAATGCCTCAGCTGCATCAAACATGAATAAGGATGAAGTACTCCAAGGGTAGAAATGAGATGAAAACATGTAAAGTTATTGTCTGTCATTTTACCAATAAGAAGCCGATCCGGATCAAATCCATAGTTATGCACTGCATTTGCCCGAGCAGAGTGTATAACCTACACAAGAAATGTTCCCGTTATATCACACTTGAACTATGAGTAATCAACTTCTTTATACTTCGCATGTTAGACAATAGTAGTACGACTTGGGGGCTTGCTCTTTGGTGTTTGGGAAAGAACACTTGTCAAGGTTAGCATACAGCTTGGTGTGCTCTCTTGTGGATAGATGTGGCCTCCTGTTTTGACGGAACCGTAGGCAATATATTTGTCATAGAAGCAATTACTTTTAATATCAGATCTGCAGTGGCCTTACCTGATAGACAGTTTTGGCTGCTCGCTTCACCGTCACTTGCAACTGTAACAATGCATCTTCAACACGCATACCACGAACTAATGCAGCAACCAAGTTCACCTTCTTTGGGCTCTGAAAAGGACAACACGTTAAAATATAAAAGAATAGCAGGTCTAGGATTATTAGCAGTTGCTGCTGGTGGGAGTAACATCAATAAAGATTGTTAGTGATCCCAATCCATC
Organism: Solanum acaule; assembly: GCA_036250505.1. NCBI lineage: Eukaryota > Viridiplantae > Streptophyta > Magnoliopsida > Solanales > Solanaceae > Solanum > Solanum acaule. Next base: position 41,175 of record JAJOOR010002372.1, on the reverse strand, counting down.
AAACAGCAGAGTTTTATAACTACCACATGCACTTCCAAGTTTGGAAAGTTTATCTGAAAATCAGACAAGATTACAGACCAGGTAAAGGGGAGATGTCATGACTTGTAAAAATACAGACAAGTTATAAATGTAGAAAGCCCCAACAAACTGCTTGAAATAATAAACCAATCAAACTCCACAAAGCATAGCTGGCTCCAAGATCAATTAAAGGAGGGTTGTGGTAAGTTAACAGTTGCCAAGAAAAAGTTATATCTGTAGTTTAACTATGATCAATTCTTTGAGAATAGATGATTCATATAGGCAACCACAACTATTTCTAGACTGAAATGTAGTTGATTTGATATAAAAGTTGTAATTACTCCTTTTAAACAGGAGAGAGATTTGCTGAAACAAAGGATTACAATAGATTGGGAACAAAATTTGTCAAGAAAAATCGAATGAAGATGATAAAGAGAGAATTCCGAAAAAAATAAATGTTTCAGTCCCTGAGGAGCTGGCCTAGTGGTCAAAGAGTTGGACTGATAACCCTGAGAACCAAGCGAATCCCAGTAAAGTGCAAACTGTGTACACTGGTGAATTCTTCAGATCCGTCTAAAACCTTGGTGAGTAGAGTTATCCGATAACCATGTTGGTGGGAGGTTACAGGTAAAGGATGGATTAGCTGAGATGCATGTAAACTGTCCCCAACACCAAAATTATCAAAAAAGAAAAGCAACTCGCCCAATCTTAATCATGGAGAACTTTTCTTGTAAACAAGGCCAATTCCCTTGGCCAACAGAGAGAATCTGGTAGAAAAAATGTGTGGATGGCTGCCCTGTAAGGAGAGAATCTGGAAGAAGACATTTAGGAGTTCGGGAGACTTTCCTTAGCAAGCAATGCTAGGTTAAAGGTAGCAGCAAGTGGATGCTATGTAAGGTGAAGGAGAAAGATCTAAAAACTCCACCTAGAAAGAAGCAATAAAACATATAATTCTCATAAAACCAGAAGGCTGTGGCATCTCATACCTGTTTTATACCCTTCAAAATAGCTTGAACTTTTGAAGGTTTAGAAATTGCTTTCTCTGCTTCTGTACTTCCAGTACTTGATGGTAACATTGGTGTTAATGGAGAAGAAATTGGTGTTGCATCATCTGCAAGTAATGTCCTTGAACTAGACAAACCCTATCAAAAGTAAAATAAACATTTAAAAACAATGGAACTGTTTGAACCAATTAAATTCTAGTTTTGCAGGTGAACCATTTGATAGCTAAAGAACATAAGCCCCGCCACCACAGTTATCAAAAAAATAAAGAAAAAAGAAGCATAAGTGTCATTTGTAGCTTGCAAGCTGTAAGTCATTATAAGCAATTGAACAGGCATATCTATACTGGAAAAGTAGATGTTAAAATAAGAAAAGCATTTTTAAGAAAACATATTGTGTTAATGTCCTTATAGATATAACTATTAGTGTATGTGCGTAGAACTTTCTTGATAGGTAGTAACTATGTGTACATTAAGGTACTCATATTTAGATCGTTTTGTAAATATCTCAATGCAGGAGTTAGCTGCTTGAATGACGCATGCTTTAGTCTAACACCCTAACAACTATGAACATAAGATAAGATCTCCAACTAATGAATTTTTTGTTACCATGAAGCTCTACCACATAAAATGTTTATCCCACTGAAACAAGAAAAACAGAGTCACAGAATATCAACTCAGCACACCATAAATGGGCACAATAGATCAAGTAAAGGACATTTTAAGTATTACCAGATGTTGTAGATATTGGTACAATGGCCTTGAGATGCAAGGGGAAAGTGTATTCTGCAGCCTTGGTAAATAAGGCACCTCACCTAGAAAATGCATTATGTTCAACTATCAAATAAGTTGATGTATAACTTGAGACATCAGAAATGAAAAGGACTTGAAGGCAACTAAAAACAGATCTTCAAACCCCATAATCGAATTGCTTTTACTCTTGTTGCATCGTCTATTTACACTGATCATGAGACACTCCTAACATCAGTTTTATCATACTCCACACAGAAAAACTAAGATTTACCAAGTACTGGAGTTGCCTTTGAGTGAAACAATGAATTGAAAGGAACAGTTAGATTTTGTTGATATCTCTTCCCAGCCTGATGAAGTATGCACTGAAGATGACGTTCCCAGCCCACCATTTCTTCAGCTTAACGAAATCCCCCTCAATACCTCTAGACAATCTCAGTTCGTCTACAAAGCAGAGAAGCATAATAATTATTTTAGTCTGTTAATGCAAGTCAATGTTCCCTGTGAAAACATTAGAAAAGAATGAAAAGTAAAATAAAATTCTCTAAGTGCACAATCGAGAGAAAAATATGATCTTCCATCTGCACAGGTACAAGTACATGTAGAAATCTCCTAGCATTTTTTCCACTATTGAGATTTGCTAGATCACACACTTGGGTGCAGCTAATAGTTTCCCAATAGTTTATACAAGCGATAACAGTGAACATTGACACTGTAAGCTTAACAAAGCACAATTGGACATAAAAGTTGTCTACCTATGGTCACTTATATATACACTAGAAAGATGACGCCCATGCATTGACAAGCCTAACATATTAAGTATTCAATTGTTTTTTCCCTTTATTTCAGTGTTCTTGTATCAATAGAAACAATGGTCCATGTAAAAGTGAAAATACATAAATCATTAGATAAGTATAATCGGATAACTTTTACTGCATAATCAGATAATTTTACTGCATAATTGGACATTTTTCTTTATTGTATAATACTTGCATATGAGAACCTTGAAATTATGTACAATTCTAAGCTACTCAGGGTGTATCTTCAAGGACAACACAAAAAACATTTTATCCATTTTTGCACAGCTTGTGAGTGAGCCTTGGCCATTGCAAAACAACATAGAAGAAATTTATAGTACCTCTATTTACAATCTATGTGCTTATTACATAAGCATCAATTATGGATATTTTACATGGATAGACAAAAACCATGGATTTCTCACATTAATCGAACTTATAAGTTGCATGAGTAGAACAAGCTTAGACCATTACCAATATCTGATACACATTATCTTCACAATGTGATTGGAGACGCATAAATTAGGAAAGGGAAGGAGATGCAATTGGATCGGCTGAGCATTTTAGATTCAGCTCTTATAGCTCGCAGTTGCAATTAAAAAGATAGTTTCCTCTCATGTGATCTTTGCGCATATCTGGTACGACATATATGCGCCAGGCATACACATGTGTATATATTTGTAAAAGGCACAGGCTTAGTAAGAGTCTGGACTTTATAAAGTGTATGGAAGATTGCAACATGACCGATGCTGGCAATTTGGGGGACATTTTCTCCTGGACTAATGGTAGAAGGCTCAGTAAGAGAATACTAATAAAACTAGTCAGGGTTATGTATTTTGATAAATGGTCTCAGAGCTTCCAAATGGTCAAGGTCAGACATCTTCCAAGAACAGGTTCTGATCATAGAATGTTGTTAATGACTTGTGGTACATCGATCCTCCAAAAGTTAAGTATTTCAAATTCCTAAACTTTTGGATTGATCAAAATTATTTTATTGACACCGTAAAAGAGTCGTGGCAAAACGAGATTAAGGGTAATTCTATGTGGATTCTACAACAAAAGTTGAAGAGACTGAACAAATGCCTTAGCCTATGGTCTAAAACATCTATTGGCAATGTTAAAAGAGCCAGAAGAACAGGTGGAGAAGGCAGAATTTGTTTATGCCTCTCACAACAGTGATCAAAATAGAGGTCATCTTCATGCCAAATATGCTGAGCAGATTCACTGGTTAAAAAAGAATCCTCCATTCTAAAACAGAAGTCAAGAATTAAATGGCAGGAAGATGGAGATAGTAACACTAAATACTTGTGCTATGCTGCTGAAATAGTCATGTTCTCTTGTGCACAAAGGATGCATTGGTTACTATATGCACCAGAAGGACCATTTGATCAATCACTTGTGCTATGCTGCTGACATAGTCATGTTCTCTTCCGGCAACATGAGAACTATCAAGATGATCATGAAGACTTTGAGACAGTATGAGAGAGGGAGTCTGGAAAAATGATCAATATTGACAAAAGTGTTTTCCTGACTGCCACTCACTCACCCAATAGTACAAGAAGGATGATTAACAGAATCAATGGTTACAACCATCAACTGTTTCCTATGAAATATCTTGGATGCCCTATTTTCCAGGAAGAAAGAGGATTTCACACTTTGCTGATATTGCTAAAACAATCATGAACAAGGTTCAAGGATGGCACGGGAATATTCTTTCTTCAAGAGGAAGGTCCATCATTATAAAACATGTACTTCAGTCACAAACTCTTCATATTTTGGCGGCTATGTCCCCTCCTAAGGACATTATCAAACAAACTAAAGGGTAATTTGCTAACTTTTTCTGGGGGCAAACAGATAACAAAAAGAGGTATCACTGGAGTTCTTGGGCTAATATGTGTTATCCCCTTAAAGAGGGTGAGACAGGATTTAAAAGACTTGAAGACATATGTAAAGCTTTTGCTACAAAGAGATGGTGGAGACTGAGAACTGAGAACAATTTATGGTCTCAATTCACGATGCAAAAATATTGTCAAAGAGGCCATGTGGTGGCTAGGAAGATTCAAAGATATCATTCCTCTATTTGGAAAGATCTCTAGAGAATTAAAGCTGAGGTAGAGCCTTTCATGTTGTGGAAGATTAATGAGGGTCAAATTTCCTTTTGGTGGAACAATTGGAGTGGCATAGGTTCACTAGCCCTTTATCATCATACAGACAGCAGTCCAGGAAACCTCACTGTTGCCGATTGTCTAGATGGAGATCACTGGGATATGGACAATATATCTAGATTACTGCCTAACAACATTTGCCAAATAATCCAAAGCATGAATATTGGTCCCAGGAACAGGAAAGATCAGGCTATTTGGACAAGTGACTCACCAGGAAATTCTCTTGCGCAAGTGCTTTTCAAAACCTCAGAAGCACTAGACCTGAAATTTAATCTGGAAGTGCATATGGAGTAAGGATCTTCCTTTCAAAATAGTGTTCATTACCTGAAGAGCCATTAAAAGGAAACTGCCAATGTTTGACAGAATAAAGAAATATGCCACGAATGTTGACCAAATGTGCAAATGTTGCACACAACCTGTCGAGGAGAGTATTCTATATGTCTTCATTCATGGGGATTCTATGGGCATTAACATGCAAAATTAGAGTATTCAAGTCATGATTTTATCTTGGCACTGTAACAATAAGAACTCTATGATTAGAGTGGTTTGCCAAAGCATCCCTATCTTTATTTGTTGGGAAATTTGGAAAGCATGGAGCTCAATAAAGTATGGCCAAAAAAAATATTCAGTGGGCAAAGATATGTTATGAAGTATCTCAACATCTCATAAGATTCATGAACAACAAAGGCTACAAGATGGACACAAACTACAATTGGAGTAGCATTTGTAAAGCTATGGAGTCTTATAAGGCCAAGCTGTCCAAGTAAACCAACTACATGGAATAAGCCTCCTGAAAATATTATTAAGGTTAATACAGAGGGAAGCAGTGCTATACCAAAAAACAAAGCTGGAATAGGAGGCATTGCAAGAGACTACAAAGGGGATATCATCATGGCATTTGTCAAATCTATACCGTTCTGCTACAATAACAATGCAGAAATCAAGGCTGCCTCGTTTGGTCTCAACTGGATAGATTTCAATGACACCAGAGATAGTATTTTGGAGGTGGACTCCATGATGGTGGTAAAATGGTTGGAAGGAGCCTATATTGTTCCTTGGGATCTTGAACATGAGGTGGAGCATATGAAGAGAATCATAGAGAAAAGGCATATCAAAGTCCAACACTGTTTCAGGGAAGCAAACACTGTAGCTGATGCTTTGGCTAAATTTGGCAATAAATCTCCAGATAACTTGATAGCTAATATGTTCATCTCATTGCAGGAACTTCCACATGAAGCTAGAGGACCAATTAGAATGGACAAAGCTCAGCTTGCCAACTTCAGGATCAGACATAAATGAAGTAAATGAAGCATAACAATGGTAAAGGAAGAGGGAGCTGCACGCAGCAGAAGTATAAAGATACACAAAACATCAACGATCTTTATCTTTTGTATAGCATAGTAGTTTTTTTTTTGGCGTACCTTGGTAGTAACTTCATACTGAATGTACTACATATCCAATGTAAAATTAGTACCTTTTATTTACTTATGATGTTCCTTAAGGACTTAGCCTAAGAGATCCACTCCCACTTTTTGCTGAGAACATAGCTAATTAGAGTGTCTTTAATCAGTAGTGTGCTCTCTAAGGAAGTGTTCAATTGAAGTCTGGAAATATCTTTTGATGTGTAACTAGGGAGATATGGCGTAGCCCTTCTCAAGTATATTTTGAAGTTTTATTAACAAGGTAGGGGGGTCAATGCCAAAAAAAAAAGTGTTCATGTGTGCGTTCTACGCCTTAGCCACTTATATATATATATATAAAACATAGACTCCAAAAACTAAAGTCTGAGTAACATAATAAGTAATAAGTGACCTATAGTTAATGTATTGACTGATTGTAAGACTGTAACAATGGAATAAACCCAAATTCTTTCATAGACATTTCATCAAACAGGTTACATACACAACATAACCACAAACTCAACTGAACAAATACACTTCAAATCCAAACTTTTGAACAATGAAGAATCAATTTTTCCTACATATATCAAGAAATAGACATAAAACAACAAAAACCCAAGTTTACATTTCCATTATTTTACCATTAAAAGTGCATTGTATCAGCTAAACAAACACACTCCTGGGGTACAATTGAAATTCAACTATTTGAACAATCAAGAACTGATTTTTCCTACATATATCATCAAATATACACAAAACTATAAAATCCAATTTGCAATTTTCACTAAAAGTTCATTGTGAGAAGAAAAAAATCAAAGAAACAAACTTACATCAGGTTTCGCCAGAGAAAGAAATGGAGAAGAGCAAACTGCAATTAATTAAAAATATGGGCCTCATTTGTAGTCTATTTTCTTTGTTTATTATCCAATTAATTTGGGCCTATAGATCCATAAGGTATAGCCCTATCCATTAAGCCCAAAATATTTTTTATCCAATTTTTTTTTTTTATATAATTTATGGAAGAAATTGGAAAATAATAATTTTTGGACTGTTAAATATTAATTAAGTTTGAGCAGTTTTAAAATTATTCGATTACTTTTCACTTTTTAATGTGAAACTGAAATTTTGACAGAGATGTTTTTAGTTATAACAAGAAAAAACTCTAGAACATTATTAATTACCTAATATATAAATATTTATCAGTTTGTATTCTATGAATTTTTTGTGGAATTTAAATAGATAAATACCTGAACTCCATAAATTATTCATGTAGTTTGAAACTCTCGTAAATTTTTAAATTCTTTTAACATACCAGAGTAAGGCTCCATTTGTCAAGACTTTTAAACTCAAACATCATGCATTTACAGAATAATTTGAGGCTAAAATAAAAAGTAACGTGAATTCGTGATCAGTTCGTAATACTAGGTATTTTATGTATATCTTCATAACCTATGATTGTCAACTTTAAACTGATGGAATGCTACATAGAAAATTTATACACTGTAAAACTTATATGATGAATTTTGATTTTGGCGACATTTGCTAGTTACATAGATATCATTCGTTGGTATCTATTTAAATCGTGTCACTAGTTAACTATCTAAGTTATTTGTTAATTATTAAATCGCATCTGTAAATATCTATATAAATCGTGTCACTAACTAACTACTTAAATGATTTGTCATTAATTAAATCTCATCCATTAATACCTACATAAATCGTGTCACTAGCTAACTACCTAAATCGTTTGTCATTAATTAAATCTCATCCATCAATACCTACATAAATCGTGTTACTAGCGCTAATAACTATTTAAAATCGTGTTACTAGCGCTAATAACTATTTAAGCCGTTCGTTATTAATTAAATCTCATCCTTTATCTAAATCATGTCACTAACTAATTACCTAAATCGTTCGTTATTAATTAAATCTCATCCACTGATACCTATATAAATCGTGTCACTAGCTAATTAATTAATTAAGTCACTCGTAATTAATTAAATCTCATCCAACGATTCTTACATCGTTCAACATTATTTTACCATAAATTTTATTGTCTAACTACGATCTTCTTCTCTCTTTTTTATGAAAATGAAAATACGTAAGTATCATTCGTTTCTACCTTCATAAGTTTCAATTTAATTCATTTAATTACTACAAAATTTACTGTGAATTTTATTGTTTCGCCATCGCTACCTATATAGCGATAAATGAGTAAAATTAGTGCTAATATAATTTAACATCGTTAAATTTCTATTTTCTATTTTGCTAATATGAATTGTTATATGTAATTCGTTTGTCGTTAAATTTCTATTTTTCTGTTTTACTGAAAGTTAGTAAAACATAATTCAACGTCATTAAATTTTCCATTTCTCAATAGTAAGTGTGCGAACAATTCCCACTTATTCATCGTTCGGTCCTATCAATATCCAGGAAAATTATATATATATTTTTCTAATAATAGTTTCCAATAATTTGAGCAAAATTATTACATTTGACATACTCATTTAATCTTTTAAGACTTTTAGGATATAGAAAATTTAAAATGCAAAATTCATCATTAATATCTCATTAATAGTAGCTAATTATAATTTTAATTATACTTGAAGGACAAAATTTACAATAGCTACGAGCAATGACGAATTAACCTAATAACAAAAAACTTTTTTTTTTCAACTAATTTTTCCAAAAAGGCACAAACATTTCCTAATTAATAACCACAATATTTACACTTTTTAAGATGAAAGAAAATGTTGTAAATACCTAAGAGCATCTTCAACAAATAAATATCTCCAACTTACTATACTCAAAATTCCAGCACTTATTTTCTCCACCATTGCTTTTCCATCTTCAAGCTTCAACCCTAACCGTAAATCCGCCACGAGACCGCTAACGGTCTCGATCGAGCAACACCCGGGTGGTGGTAGCTCCTCCGAAAACCACCCTTCTAACCCTAAGACAAACCTACCTTTCCCTTTACAATTCATCACATTGAAAACCCCTTTATACCCTTCCAAAATTACGTCCCACATTATTCTCACGTCTCCGAGGGTATCGAACGATCCCAAATCCCCGTTCTTGATATTAGTGACGGAGCCAGAAATCCTAACAAAGAAATTCAAAAAAATAATTAGGGGTAAATACATTTAAGTATCCATAAAATTCGACAATGTGTGTATATATATACTCCATATGTCCCAATTTAAAAAAAAATTGATCAAAATTCAAACATAAAAACTTCTTAATTTTTTGAAATAATTTTTTTATATTTGAATACTAATTTGAACATAAAATTATATATTTGAAAGCCAGATAAAAAACAGGAAAACCCAGCCTTAATTAACAACTTAAAAAAAAACAGTATAAACCACCTTGATTAATAAGGGAAAATATTTAAAAACTTGATTGACTCTCGAAATTCAGAGAGAAATAACTTCCAACAAAAAGAAGTCAACTGAACACACTTACCTCCTCCGATATTGCTCAACATCGGTATCGAATCGAAAAACGCCTTTTTTGTCGAAACTAAGTTGATTTCCATGCTTGACTAAACTCACCACACACGTAGAGTTTTTATAAATGTTTAGTGCAAATATGATGTTTTCAAGCGAAATACAAGGTTTTGATGGCCGTTTCCATCGACGGTTACTCGCCCTCTGACCGAGGGCGAATAACCGCCTATAAGAAACACTCGAATCATCACTATCATTATTATTAAAATTATGAAGTGTTGATAGAGAAGGATAATGAGAACAACAAAGGGGTTGCCATATTTGATCTAAAGACATAGAAATTAACCATGATTTGCAAACACATGAAGAAATTGCTAGGGTTTTTGGGTCAAGATGAGTTGCTACAAGAACAACAACTTGCCATGAAGGTGGTTGTTTTTGTGATGATAATGAAACTATGGACATTTTTTTAAAATTTTTTATATGAAACAAGATATGATAATCTAGAGAGTGAGATTTTATCCAATTTTAGTTTATTTCTATATATAGGTTTTAGCCAAGTATATATATAAGTGACACGTGTTTAGGTCTTGAAAATTTTGCATGTTTGGTGGCATGCCACGTATATGTGATTTGGCTACTCACACATTAGTCCTAGTTTATTGACACGCTTCAAGGATGAAGATTATTTTTTTTTATTCGGTGTCCGGTGTGCATTATTCGGATTAAATTAAAAAATCAAATCAAATTTTAATTTGAATTGATTTTTTTTTAAATTTTGGATTAATAATTACTTTGTTTGATTTTTTAGTTTGATTTCGAATTTAGAAAAGAAAAAAATAATAAAAATACAAATTTTATATATAAGTTTAGAATTAAGTTGGATTTAACCACTTTTGTCCCTTTTTAGTTATTGTCTTTCAATTATGTTCATATTTTATGTTTGGACATCTATAATTGATATGCCTATAAGTATTGTATTTTAAATTTTACTTATGATTTATATTAGAAAGTATATTCAAGGGATTCAATACTCACTTCTCCTAGTATATATACTTTTTTTTCCAATTACAAATATAACTATGATTATGTTACTATTAATTAATGACATAACCGAATAACCAAACCGAAAAAATCTAAACCGAATAAAAAAAAATTAAATCAAATCAAATCTATTTTAATTCGAATTGAATTACACCTTTTCAAAAATTAAAAATTAAAAATTCAAATTAAATCAAAAAATCAAATGCACACTCTTAAATTCTGATTTAAATTCTGATATCAATAATGAAGTTCGATAAATTTATTTTATAGTGAAAAAATTGGAATAAAGCGCTGTGCTGTTCAAAATATTTATAGTTCATTAGCAAAGTTTACATATTAATTCGTCTCCCTCTCGACATATTGAGTAGTAATTCTATCGTCTTCATAAATATTTATGATCTTTAAAATATTTACATGAAAATTTGTCTTTTCTTTCGATATATATATCAATTGTTAATTGTGATCAGTTTATTATCTTTAATAGATATTTATAATCTTTAAAATATTTACATAATAATTTGTCTTTTCAATCGACATATCAAATCATAATATGTTTATGTCTTCAATAAATATTGACATATCAAATCATAATATAATTATGTCTTCAATAAATATATACGATCTTTAAAACATTTACATAAAGATTTATCTTCCCTTTCTACATATATATTAAAGACTAGCTTATTGTCTTCAATAAATATTTACAATCTTTTAAGACATTTGTATAATGGTTTATCTTTCCTCCCAACTGTCTCGACATATCAAATCGTGACCAACTTATTTCTTGAATAAATATTTACAATCTTTAAAACATTTACATAAAGATTTGTCTTTCCTTCCGACATATCAAATCGTGATTAGCTTATTGTCTTCAATAATCATCTTTAAAGCATTTACATATGATTTGTCTTTCCTCCAGACATATCAATCGTGACGAGCCTTATTGTCTTCAATAAATATTTACAATACTTAAAACATTTACGTAATGATTAATTTGTCTTTACCCCCGACATATCAAATTAATAGTAATTTTGTTGTCTTCGATAAATATTTACACAAAGATTTATCTTTTCTTCCGGCAGACATATCAAATCGTCGATTGTGACCAGTTTATTGTCAATATATATATATATATATACAATCTTTAAAATATTTACGTAGTAATTTGTCTTTGCTCTCGACATATCAAATCATGTCTAGCTTATTGTCTTCAATAAATATTTACGATCTTTAAAACATTTTATATAAAGCTATTTTTCTTCCCTTCCTACATATATATATCAAAGACTAGCTTATTGTCTTCAATAAATATTTATAATTTTTAGGACATTTATAGCTACTAGAAAACTGTAAATTACTTGCAAAATTTACTTGGGGATTATTTTCGTAGCAATATCCTACGATTTTTTATGCGGAAATATGAAATTCTTAAATTCTAGACTTTTTTACATACGAAAGAATTTTTTTCTAGAAAAATTGGAAGGTAAATTTGACGTCATTTTCACAAAACTATTTCCTGGAAAATTATTTGGGGGGAATAATTTGCAAGTACCATTTCATAGTTGAATTTGCAAGTAATGAAAAAAATATTTTTTTTTTATCTATTTGCAAGAAAATTCCTAGATAAACTTATTTGAGAATTTAGCTAAAAAACATTATCTATTTTTTTTTTATATATGTGGTATTACCAGGGAATTTCCGTTCCACAATTTTTTGGGGGATTTATTTTTTAGGAATTTACTTGGAAATTTTCTTACTTGAAGAATTACTTGGGGATTTCATTATTGTGAATTTGATTGGAGATTTTTCTAGAGATTTCCTTGAAAATAGGTATACTTAATTTTTGTTAAATATAATTTAAATGGAAATTTTTTCTTGGAATCTAAGGATTTTTTAAATTTGGAGTCTTCGAGGAATATTTCCTTAAAAATATATTTACAAAAATTAGAAAATTATAATAATATAAAAAATGCCATTGATATTAGAATAATTTTATTGTTAAATATTTACTCTACTTTTTAGGTTAAATAAATTAGTAGACAATAATATATATCAATCTAATACGATGTTGGAACATTACCATAAATGTCAGAATCAATATGATTAACTTAAATAAAATTAATATTTAATCTCACTAAAAATCAAAGATGCCAATTTTATTTTGATTTTTTTATTTGAAAGATACAAAACATTAAAATAATATGACTAGTTTTTACCCAATAGAAAAATAAGTATCATAAATGTAATCAATTTTGATTTAAGATTATTTTATAATAAATTGTGTATTATTATGTAAATCAAGCACTATTTTTAAGTAGAGAAAAATTCAATTATATATATTATTACGTGAAGTTTAATTACCCCTCGTTGATAAAATTATATGAAATGAAAAATCAATATTTTTTTATTATACATCCAATTGATATATGTTTTGTTTACCAGCATTAAAAATGATCTATTTTCTCTATAGTAAGTTATTAAGCGATATTTATTTGCAAATATATAATTAAATTAAAATTATAAATACCATCACTATCTAATAAGATATGCTATTGATCAGAGGTTTCGGGTTCGAGCCCTGGGTATGAAGAAAATCTTGTTGGGAGCGCTACTCCCGAATGGGCCATGCAGTGCGCGATTCGGATTTAGTCGGATCTCTAATAATGTGGAATCCGGACACCGGGTGGGAAACCAAAAAAAAAAAGATATGCTATTGATTATTGATTATAACTTCCTTGCACTTTAAACTTATAATTATATTTATACTTTTAGTTATTTATTTTAACAACTTTTGTATGTGTAATTTAAATTTTGTCTACGTTTAATATGCTTAGTTATGAATCTTATCTCATAGAAAGTGAGTGTTAAAGAAATTTAAATAATAATTAATATGTTCACAAAGAAATTTTTTAAAAAATTATTAGAATATATTCACTAGGCTAGTAAAAAAATTTGTAGTAGGAAAATTCCCTTATTTTTAGTATATTTTGTAAGAAAATTTTGAAGTTGGTATATTTTGTACGAAAAATCGCAAGTAAAACATAATTACCTACTAAGATTTTATCTATGTAATCCACACATTTCTAGTAATTAGATAATGATTTGTCTTTCCTTCAGGCTGTCCTCGCATATCAAATCGTGACCATGTATTGTCTTCAACACATTTACATAAAGATTGGTTGTTCCTTCTAACATATCAAATCATGATCAACTTATTGTCTTCAATAAATATTTACAATCTTTAAAATATTTACATAAAGATCTGTCTTTCTTTCTGACATATCAAATCGTGACCAACTTATTATCTTCAATAAATACTTACAAAATTTAAAGCATTTGCATAAAGATTTGTCTTTTCAACAGACATATTGTTGGAAAAACACGGACTAACACAAAAATATATATGGTCAAAGTGATGGAAATAAAATGGAAAAATAATGACACCAAGAATTTTACGTGGAAACCCTTCTAAATAAGGGAAAAACCACGGGCCAAGAGGAGCAAATGATATCACTATAGTAAGGAATATTACACTGTGTAGTCACAAATACAATACTCAAAGTGATTACTACACACTCAAAAGGAATAACACTCTTTTGATTTCCACCTTACTAAAATATTGCTCACACTCTATTTTTCTTCACAGATTATTTTTCTTGTATAGTCTATGGAATACCTCATTTTTCTCTCAAAATGATTTTTCTCTCTCTAACTTGGTGTGTTCTACAAATGAGCAAGAATGCTCTATTTATAGAAGGAGAAAACCATGCCTATGTCACTAATGACATAGGCAAATGTAGCAAAGTCCAAAGGGTTGCAAATCATACCAATTTGCCAACCACCAAATCTTTTATTTTCAACTCTTATCACTATTACTTTTTAACAATTACTTGTAGCAATTGAGTAGCAAAAATTGACCAAAAAATATGGGATGGACTCCATAAATTTCCCCCTCCAGTCCCATTTACCAGAAGGAGGTATCTCCATTTTCTTTAGAGAGAGCTCATACCCACAAGTTCTTTGTATAAATCAAACTTGTCTTTCGGTATCACCTTAGTCAACATATCCGCAGGATTTTCACTTGTGTGAATCTTTTTAACGTGAAGTGATTCACTCTCCACTTGCTCACGAATCTAATGATATCTGACATCGATGTGTTTTGTTCCTGGATGGTACATGGAGTTCTTGCTAAAGTCTATTGCACTTTAGCTGTCACAATAGACAATATACTCCATCTGATGCAAACCAAGCTCTTGAAGAAATCAATTGAGCTATACCATCTCCTTGCCGGCTTCAGTAGCCGCAATATACTCAGTTTCAGTTATAGATAGTGCAACACACTTCTGCAACTTCGATTGCCATGATATAGCTCACCCTAAAAAAGTAAACAAATATCCAGTAGTGAATTTCCTGTTATTGATACGCTCAAATTACACCTCTTTAAAGAAGTATAAACGATCGTTATCAAGTAAAGAACCCAACTTGGAGGTTGGGGTCGATCCCACGAGGAATATGGTTTAGACTTAAACTTAACTTACAATTATATTCTTTTAGTCAACGTACTTCCGAAACAAGTAATTAAAAGGAAGGATTTGTGAAACAAATTCTGGAAATTATGTGAATAATTAGTGAGCAAGATTTGAACTTTAGTTGGTATCAAGATAAGAGAGAAACTAGGGTGTACGTGTTCCCCATAAGCTCATAACGCGGTAATCCTAGTAATAGCAATCATTTCCTAGTGTATTACATTCAAAGTGATAAATTAGGAATCTCTAATTCCTTGGTCC
Organism: Solanum acaule; assembly: GCA_036250505.1. NCBI lineage: Eukaryota > Viridiplantae > Streptophyta > Magnoliopsida > Solanales > Solanaceae > Solanum > Solanum acaule. The sequence continues at coordinate 25,761 of JAJOOR010002372.1, read as the reverse complement.
GGCAACTAGAGAATATCACCTCGCACCTTGGTCCGGCTACGTGTGTATAATTTACTAACCCTTACCGTTACCTCATATTAGATATCACATCGATGTATGACTTAGTTTTCACCCTCGCACCAATCGACATTAGACTATTAGATAGTATCACACTAAATCTATGTTGATAGTTATTTTCTTATTAACTACCTCCTTGGTCCGACAAGCAGCAACAAGGCGAGTTCTAACATTTGCAACCGCTAAAAAGACTTCTAAACGAAAGAATTATCAATGCATGCAATAACACTATTCAAAAATTACTTAGTTACTATTCATACTTTGTCATTCGCTCATTGTTCTCACAACCCTAGTTGTGGATTTAGTTACCCATGGTAGCAAGAACACAATTCATATTTTTAGATGAAGAAATCATGAACTTACGTAATGAAAAGAATAAACCCAGAATCTCAACTTGAATTTCAAAGTCAAAATCTTCAAAACGAACTTAGGAAATCAAGAATTGCTAAAATTGCAAGTTAATCTCCAAAGCCAAAAACTAGAATAAAAGTAATGAAGTCTAACCCCAAAAAATAAGAAGAAGAAAAGAACCCTAAAAAGTATCCCCCTTAAGATAATTTTTTCTATGGACTATTTATAGTTATAAAAAATACCCTAAATAAAATAAATGAGTCCAAATAAAATTAGGAATCCAAAACCAAAAGGAATTGGATTCCTCTTTTTTTTTTCCTGGCGTGAATTATTTGCTATTTTTGTTGCCGCCGCCGCTTTCATAATAATAAGAACCCTCCGACTGCTGACACGTGGCAGCTACGAATTGCACATTACAGCCGTCTATTTCTCTTGTCTACCAAAAATTGCCATGTGGCAATGGTGGATTGGCAGATTTTTAATTCTGTCGCAATTTTGCATCCAACAATTTCATATCAAGAACAACTCTCACACTCACAAATAAAATTTACATGTATGCATAAAGAACCATAGGCTTGCCCATTAGGTACATCTCCACTAATTAAGCATGTTTGAATAGAATCAAATAGGACTTTAACGGGTTGTAATGTAGGCTAGGGGACGGATAGGAAAAACTATATAATAGTGGCTTACACTTCTTTAAGCACTTTGAACTTTAAGACTTTATCACCCATTATTTTCTTCTCTTTATTTTCAGTCCTCTCTTCAACAATTAGTTCACAAGTAATTCTCATCATCTCAAGAATGCTTCAATCTTTTTTTTTTTTTTGAAGTTTTCCTTCATAATAGCCACCCTCAATTTACGTATTTTACATGCGTTAAGGTGCACGATGTCCTTGGAAGGACCAGGGCCATCATCAAGGTATAACTTCTGTTTTTTTTTCTTTTTCATTTCACATTCTTTTGTTGTTGTTTTTTTCATGTCACATTCTTTCAAAGAAGACTTTTAAGCACTTTGTAGCTATCATTAATTACATTTTCACTCAACCATCCCTTTTTCTCAGAATTGATAATTAGAATAAATCTATGCTATAATGCTCAAGGAAGCAAGTTGCAAAAACTAGGGATTCAACAAAATAGTCAAGGGCAAAATATGACTACCAACAAAAGGCTACAGGCTTAAAAGGGCTAACTAATGATAAAATATCTGAAAAGTATAATTTACCAGACAAATCAAAGAAAGCCTATTATCATCTCCTAAACAAAGCATCACTTTTTATTTCGCTTAAATAACATGCAAGGCAAGTTCTAGACTAAGATGCAAAACATGGAATAAACAAATTCTCACCACAAATGGCACAAGTATCAATCAAGATGGATCAATTCCACTTCTAAGAGAGACAAGATCATAATAAACTACAAAATAAAATAAGCTATATACAAAGTCACAACCATGAGCTTAGATGTGAAAGAGTCTGCATTTTTTTTTAATCAAGCATTCACAAAAAAGTACTACTCAAAAATTAGGCTTAAATAGCAAGTATCACACCATTCAAAAGGGTCTTTTCTTTTCTCTCAAAAAAATATATAAAAAACTTATTCCTAAAAAAAATATAAAGACACTCGGTTCAAAGGGACTATCCTTAGGAAAACAACCGAAAACAAAGCCAAGGAGACCATCCTAAAAAAAGAAAATACTCAATAAAACAGTAAAAACTAGGAATTCATTCCTTCACCCCGCACTTAAAAATATGCTATGTCCCCAAAGCATCAAATAAAATTTAAAACAAGGGTTAGGAAAACTCCTTGAGGCCTTATGGCCTAGCTAGTAACATGTTCTCTTTATTTTCATCAAGGGTCGAACGCACCCCACACTTAAGCTCAAACATGCTCCTTTGTTTCAATTTTTTTTTTGGTTACTCAGACTTCCCCTAATCTGCAAAAACAAAATAAAAAAAGTGACACTAATAAAATAAAAATAAAATAAGAAGTTACACTATTAATTGGGTTGCCTCCCGATAAGCGCTTAATTTAACGTTGCGGCACGACGTAGACACCTTAGTTACTCAGATTCCATCTCCTTGATTAGCCATTTTCCTCAAAGTTTTTCTCAATTCAGGATCATAGGGGGTCAAGAATTCACATTGACTCCGCGTACTTGGCATACACTAGAGTTGAAACTTGTAGAAAACAAAACTAAAAACAAAAACGTAAAATCGGGATTTTTTTTACTAAAGTTCAATAATGTAGTTAAACTTAATCTAAAAGCCTTATTCCTCGGCAACAGCGCCAAAATTTGATACGCTCAAATTACACCTCCCTAAAGAAATATAAGCGATCATTATCAAGTAAAGAACCCAACTTGGAGGTTGGGGTTGATCCACGAGGAATATGGTTTAGACTTAAACTTAACTTACAATTATATTCTTTTAGTCAACGTCCTTCCAAAACAAGTAATTAAAGGGGGAGATTTGTGAAACAAATTCTAGAAATTATGTGAATAATTAGTGAGCAAGATTCAAACTTTAGTTGGTATCAAGATGATAGAGAAACTAGGGTGTACGTGTTCCCCATAAGCTCATAACGCGGTAATCCTAGTAATAACAATAATTTCCTAGTGTATTGCATGCAAAGTGATAAGTTAGGTATCTCTAATTCCTTGGTCCGGCAACTAGAGAATATCACCCCGCACCTTGGTCCGGCTACGTGTGTATAATGTACTAACCCTTACCATTACCTCATATTAGACATCACATCAATGTATGGCTTCGTTTTCACCTTCGCACCAATCGACATTAGACTATTAGATAGTATCACACTAAATCTATGTTGATAATTATTTTCTTATTAACTACCTCCTTGGTCCGGCAAGTAGCAACAAAGCGAGTTCTAATGTTTGCAACCGCTAAAAAGACTTCTAAACGAAAGAATTATCAATGCATGCAATAACACTATTCAAGAATTACTTAGTTACTACTCATACTTTGTTAATCGTTTATGGTTCCCACAACCCTAGTTGTGGATTTAGTTACCCATAGTAGCAAGAACACAATTCATATTTTTAGTTTGAGCATTTAAATTTGTTCTTGAAGTCTAGGGATAATTATTTTTTATGTAAAAGAAAAAGAAGCATTGTTCGACTGTTTGTTTTTACTTTTACTGAGGACCTGCTCGACTCCTTAGTGCTTGTGTTCTCTGAAAATGGATCTGATGGCAATTGGCCCACCTTGCATTCTTCTGGACTTTTTGTATTTTCCTTACTGGGTTTTAAATATGATGATATGTTCTACTTGTGATGTGTTTCCTTGTTAACATCTCCGTTTGTTCTTTTTTTCAGCCCTCATGTACTGGATGAAGCTGAAAGATCTCTGCATGATGCATTGTGTACGCTATCTCAGACAGTAAATGACAGCAGGATTCTACTTGGAGGTGGATGGCCCGAGATGGTGATGGCTAAGGCAGTTGATGAACTAGCTAAGAAGACTCCAGGTAAAAGGTCTCATGCAATTGAGGCTTTCACCCGTGCACTTTTGGCAATTCCCACCACCATTGCCGACAATGCTGGATTAGACAGTGCTGAGCTGATTGCTCAGCTTCGTGCTGAACACCACAAGGACGAAAGCAATGCAGGAATTGATGTCATCTCTGAATCTGTAACTGATTTAAGATTTTTGAAATGAACTTTGTTGTCATGCTATGAGTTCAGAACAGTTTCGAGTATGGAGCTATTCTGAGCTTGTTGTCTCTGCTTTCTTTTTGCTTGACCTTTACCTTAAGCATTAAAATAAGTTCAAGATGGAAACGATAAAAAGCTAAAACTTATGCGATATCCTAAAGTTAGCTATAGTTGGTAAATCTCTAGTCAGATCTGTTTTCCTTCTCGAGAGATTTCACCATAACCACCAGTTAACTTTTAATAGTTGGTGCTTAATTTGTTTGCAACTCGATCGATGTTTGATAAAGTCAATGTTTGCCTCTCTCTCTCTCTCTCTTGTGGATGAATCTGCTTTCTTGCTTGCTTATTAAGAGTCTAAATTCACTTATTCAACTGGGCAGGTTGGAGATATGTCAGAGCTAGGAATATGTGAGTCATTCAAAGTGAAACAGACAGTATTGCTCTCTGCCACTGAGGCTGCTGAGATGATCCTAGGGGCTGACGAGATCATCACTTGCGCCCCCCGGAGGAGGGAAGGAATGTAAAAAAGCACATAGTATTATGGTTTGAGAATTTGAGATGGTAGGTAGGTGTTGACAGTCGTAAACGAACCAAAATGATAGATTGCTATTGGAACCATGCACTAGAGTAGTTTATTTTGTTTTTGGTTTTGGTTTTTTTGAGGAAATGCTTTGGTTTGTTTCATCATGTAAGTTTTAAGTAAATGCATGGTTCTATTTCTCTAGACATGTATTTGTTTTCTATCAAACACTAGTGATTTAGTCATTCCAAGCATGAAAGAGTTGGTACTGTGTATAAGTCATAATTCTCTACTGTATATAAGTTGAAGTCCAACAACTCGTGGTTAATGACTTTTACTGCATAAACCAAAAGCCAAATTTTTTGGGGCGAGTTTCGAGGTGGGGCGCACCAAAAACACACCGAGGCGCAAATGTAAGGTGTAGATTCGTAGGGCGTAAGTCCTAGAATATGGGGTGTAAGCTCCAAGCGTAAAAACATAAGCCCTGGGCGTAAAAACGTATGCTCTGGATTTTTTTAAAACATTTTTTTTTGCTTTAAATCATATTTTTATTATTGGTATAATGATATTTCTCAAATAGTAATTGTAATACTTTTTTTCTTCATTATTGGTGATTAATACCTTTCTCAAATAAAAATCATATTATATTTTTTTTATGTATTATAGGTTATTTTAATAAAATTTATTTGTAAAAAATAATTCAAAGTTTTACTTTTACTTTTTTTTTTTTTAGTAATAAAATTATAAAATTGATTATACATGAGACTACGCCTTGTAGATCCATAAGACTTACGCCCTGTGTCTTGGGGATTACGTTTCCCCCCGTACATCATAAAACGTCTCGCTTCACGCCCCTGCCTTTTAAAACATTGGGATATAGTAATAATTAGTAGAAGGAGTATGTATCTGTTTGAAATAATTAAAATAAAATAATGAGAAAATTACCTAGCTACATATTGTTTTTTACCCTATTTCTATTATTTTTTATCATTTCAAAATATTACAAAATTTCCTCTTTTCCACAATTTCTCCGACTTTTTCGGATACATTCAACTATCGCCTCACTATTTTCCCCCCTTTTTTCATGTTTTAAATCACTCCATGGTATCACCAATTATCTCCAACATTCTATATTTGAATTTTAAATCTTTTCTCTTTTCGATTTATCGATTGCAAGTTATTGAAGAGGTAATTCTTCTTCATTCATTTTTTCCTTTCCACTTCATCATGTATCGATTTTTCTCTTTTTATTCTTTTAGCTTTTTCATCTACAAATTTGATCGAAGAAGGATGTATCTTCAACTTCAAAATCGATTGTGGGGAAAATGTCCAAAAAGGGGGAGGTCGAGTTGCTAGTGGCTCCGGTAAAGGATTTGAAGATTCATGAGTGACACCATTGCTAAAAGTGAAAAAAAGCTACGAGAGTTGATACAGAGCAAAGAGAAAGTATACAAGGACTTCTTCATCATTTATTTTTTTTGCTTTCAGTAGATCAGTGATTTATTTTTTCTGATTTTCTGTTGTTCATATTTTTCTTATACATATGGGTTCAGTTTTTTAATGTATCTAGTTGTTTTGTTTCTTAAATTAATGTATAATGTCTTCGTTTCAACATTATGATACATTACAATTTTATCATACACATTGTATCGTGTTCAAATACTTGTTTTGATACATAATCTTAATCTATTTAAATACAAATTAGTATGTATCATGTTCATAATTATTTTTTGTTTGATACATAACTATTACAAAATTTATTAGCTTTTATTACCAGATACATACACCAAAAACTTGTTCAACTAGAAGGCTATGTGTATGTAGATATTATCAATATTATCGTTGATACATAAACACTAATGTTTTATAACAATATCAACTTGTATCATATTCGTAGTTATGTATATGACACAACATTGATAGAGCAAGTAGTTGGTTTTTTATTTATTTTTATTTTATTTTTAATTGTTAATCTTTTTCTAATACGTATGGTTTCTGGTCTATTTTCATATCTAAATCAATGTGTTTCATGCCTTTAATTATTTATCTGATACAAAACTATGTCAAATTGTCTATTTGAATATGTATCAAATGTTGTTATGTATTTGCAGTCCTCAAGTAACATTTTAAGACACAACTGCATTATTTTTATTTAACCCAATATATATTAAACTCAATAAATATCAAACTTTATTAAATGCATATACATAACAACTAACCACAGTGTTGTATATCAATCACAAAAAGATGTTATTGGAAAAAGTTATATGTAAAATGCATCTTTCATGTGTTCATCTTCGTTGTATAAGTAAACTACTTTTTAACCTTTTTGCTGCAAAATCGAGATATTCATGATGTATATTTTAATTTTTTTTTGATGACTTTGAAGCCTAATTGAAAGAATGTTGGACGATCTGAAAGAAGAATTTTGAAATTGAATTTTTTGAAGTTGTTATACTTTGTGGGGAATTGATTAGCAATGATAATAACGTGATTGCGTGATTTATGAGATTGTAATTTAATTTTACATTTTTTTCTTTTTTAAGCGCAACATATAGGAAGGCAATGTATAGTAATTTACTCCTCACCCTATGAGATTCTTAAAATATTTAGGAAAATAAATTAGCCAAAACTGTCTATTTATGTTTTTTTACACAAATTTATGCCGGGGCCAAAACTGAACCTATATATATATTTGGTTTTAACCCAACATAAAATTAAACATCTATACAGCCGCATATTACCATCTCTTTCGCTGAACTAAAAAATGAAAAAAGTACTTTTGTATTTTTTTCACGGAACAAAAAAAATTGATTTTTTGTGTTAATATTTTAGCAATCATGTTTTGTTTTGTTGAGGTATTTGTTGGTAGGAGAGATGAGACCTCTTGAAAGTTTGTTTTTTGATAAAATGTTGTAGTTGTGTTTAAGTCATTTTCGTTTCAAGAATCCATTAAACACAAGTGTACCAGAGCTTTGTGGTCTTGTGTTTGATAAAATGTGTATAGTTGCGTTGAAGTGATTTTCGTTTCAAGAATCTATTATACCTTTGCTGGAGTTGCAAGAATCCATTATACACCCCATTCTAATACTTCATTAGAATTTGAGCTTTGTCTTGGTTATAAAGGTGGGTCTGGAGTTATAACTTGTTAGTATAGCAAGTTTGGTGGCTTATACACTCCCAAGGCATAAAGAAATAGTGCCACCAATAACTCCCAATTAGCTAAGACTGTGACAATCATTTAAATAGGTTGCCTTTCTTTAGAAAAAAAGATTCTTGTTCCCATAAATATTAGGAAATGAAAAATACTAGTACATTTTGAAATGTCTAATAATACTTATTTGGTTTATAAAACTAATGAATAATTTAGAATTTTGTTACTCTTACTATTAAATACTATTCATTTTTCAATATATAGATGACTTATATTTAATAAGGGTGATTTGGTGAAATTACCCCTATCATTTATTGCTTCTTAATTTTTGTGTCAAGTAAATAGTGAACAACTATTAATGAACGGAAGGAGTATTATTTTATGTAGGTACTCCCTCCGCTATCTTTACTTGTTCACTATATTAAAAATAATTGTTCAACGATACTTGTCCAGTTTGAAAAACCAAGATATAATTCACCCATTTTTGTGTCTATTTTGCCATTGATATTAAATACTACTCCATCCGTCCCATATTAGTTGATCGCTTTTCATTTTGCACAGTACTTAAGAAATCATAAATAAGAAGATAATTTTACTAATTCACTCTTTAAAAAATTTGTTGAAAATTTTACAAATAAATGTGAACACTTTAAAAAAGAATTAATTGCAAAGGTAATATAGAAAAAAATTGATTAAATATGTTTTCTTGATTTAGTAAGTTAAACAACTATTTTTAGTATAATGATCAACTAATATAAAACGAGGAAGCGTTCAATATTTAATACACTAGGTAATTTGCCCGCGCTTCGCGCGGTCATAAATAATAATTGCATTGAACTTGCAAATAATCCTTCACTAATATCAGTTCTTAAAAAAATATTAGCAATATTCCAACATAAATTTGATTATTTGTCATTATCACATAACTCAAGAACCTCTAATGAATGAATTATTTAGAAAATAATAAATCATTGGATCTTTAATCAACATTAAAAGGAAAATAAAGAAGAAAATAAGAATATATATACAAAGGTATTTCGTAAGAAAAAGAACACATTTAAGTTGCATAGATCATACAATACAATTGTGATATATGTCTCAAGAAAAAAATTAAAATTTTGTTAAAGATTCAAAAAAGAAATTACACTTGAACATGAAAGCAATTATAACTTTTGAAATTGCATAATGAATTTCTTCAATTGATAAGTGAGAAACATCATATCTATGTAAAAATAGATAATATGTAAGCTTATATATAATACTTTTAAGTTGTAGAATTTTATATAGAATATCAAAACATGAATTTTTGAAACTGAGTACAATAATTATTTTCTGCACAATGAAAAAACCTACTATATGTGTATACGTTCAATATAATCGGAGACAATAAGTTTATAGAAACATAAACAACAGAGTTTAAAACATGTACTTAAAACAAACAATTAATATCATAAGCAAAAGTTAATGACTGTAAAAACATACCAGGATATGTAAAAATAGGATGAAATAGAAAGGAAAAAACCGAGTCCACTAAATGCACAGTGTCCCCTTAAGAAATTATTCCCCTCCAATACTTGAGGTTTAAAGAATTAGATCCTCTCAAGATAGAATAATTTTATTCACCAATGTATTGATACAAAAACAATGATGTTAAGACACTCAATAGGAACAAAGTACACGAATATTTAATTGTGCAGAAGAAGAAAAAATTTAGAATTTTCGTTGTTTTAAAATGAGAGGAAATCCCTCTATTTATAGACAACAAATGGTAGTGTGAACAAATGCTTGTTGTGCCTTATCGGAAAGGTCACAACTCTTTGAAAATGTCACAATCTTTCGGAAAGTTCACAACCTTTCATAAACGTCACAACCTTTCACAAAAATCGCAACTCATAAAAGTCCCAACTTTTCATAAAAAGAGAATACTACTTTTGAAAATAAATAAATTAAAAGGGAATCCTGATTTGTGGTGGCACCGCGTAGGCGGGCCTAAAGTTATCTTTTATATATATATATATATATTATATGATATATGATTTATCAAAGCATTAGATTTAAGGAGTACTATAGTTTTGTCATTATTTAAGGAACCAAAGTGTCATTATCCCAAATCCAAATTTTCAAAAACCACTCCCTTTTCCCGCTGAAATCCTCCCTTATAAATATAGCAACTCTTCATTTCCCACCATTTTTTCTCCATTTTTCAAAAAACAAAAACAATGGCACCGAAAAAACCCTCTTCTTCTCCGATTCCCATCGGTAAGAAAGATCCAAAAAATTTCCGGTAACAGTTCAATAATCTTCTCATAAAAATCTCTAATTTTTTTTTTCATTTTTTTGTTGTAATTTTAAGGAAATTGCGAGGTTGTTGTGGAAGCTGGGAAGTTTACCTCAGAGTTAAACGAAAATAGTCTCAATATTTCTTTGTCAAAGAATGTCAAAGTCAAAATTTCTGGTAATTTTTTGTTGTTGTTGTTTACCTCTGGTAATAAATCTGTGGTTTATACAACTTTTCTGATGTATACTGAAATTTGATGCTGGTTGAATCGTGTTAGTACTCTTTTCATTTCAATTTAAGTGTTTTAGTTTGATTGGGCATGGAATTTAATAAAAAAAAAGATAAACTTTTGAATTGTGTGGTCTTAATATAAAGACGTGTGTAGTTTTTTAAATCTCGTGGTTATAAACTTGTCAGGTAGAATGTCGGAATTAGAGAACTTACTAATTATAGAAAAATACACTCATTTTGGGACAGACTGAAAAAGTGTATTTTTTGGTATTTGTTTTGGGATTGAAGGAGTATTATTGGTAATATTATAAAGTTCTTTACTTTTTGCTAATGTGTTTGTAGTTGTGGATGGTGGGAATCATTCAAAGGAACGCAGAAACCTTATTGAGTATGAGGAAAATGGTATGGAGTATTGATTTTTTGTTGGGATGAATTTCTCGTTTTCTTGTTTTTATTGAATTTGTTGTGTCTATAACTTTTCTTGATTGGTGAAATGATTGATTTTGTTTTGGGGTTGTGGCGATTAGGAAATTATTGTTTTGTGCTCATTAATCCCAAAGATGATGATGGAAAAACCAAGTCTTTACTTCAGGTAATTCCTTCTTTTCATGTGTGTGTATGCCTATGTTTGTTTATAGGTATTTTGAGTGCAGTGTGCATATTCAATTCATTCAACCTTGCCTTAGTACCAAGCTACTTCATGTCAATCATATGAATTCTATGTATACATTATGCTTGATTCCTTAATCATATTTAGACTTTTGTAGCATGTGCGTATAGTTCCTTTAGCTTAGTTCTTGGACACAATCTTTCTCATGAGTCTTGCTCTTGCACTTGAAACTTGTTGAGGAAATGAAATGGTAATTTGATAAGAATTTGGTTGGGCATTTTGCTTACAGCATTATGCAAATCTGAGGGTACCATTTTCCAAAGAAAATGATTGTTTGGTTAATACTAGTTCTGTATTTTCGAAGATACCTACCTGTTTGTCTCTGCCAGTACTCAACAAAGTTCTGCCAGAAAATGGTGGCTGACATTCTAAGTATGAATTGGTCCATAATTTAATATGTTTGTCTAGAGTATCAACCTATAGATGCATTGATATCAACTAGGTAAAAACTTGAACATAGGGTGGTAGGGGAAATCTGCTATTTCTGTGCTTTTGTGATTAATTGCCCTTTCTATGTTCATTGGTTGACAAAATCAGAAAATAGCAAATTATGTTAGTTGTGTTGCTTATGCATTGTATTTGAAATGAAGGCTGTGTTTTCTTGCTCTGTTGCTTGTTTGTGCTTATCTTTTACCCAGTTTGATAGTTGTAGACTAATTGGCAGTTCTGCTTGCACTGAGTTGGTTCCTTGTATATTCCTCACTTGTTTTTGTCTATGCTGTGGCAGGAAGTATTGAGCATTTATTCTAAAGAGCTTCCGGCAATGAACTATGCTGCAAACACAGGAAAAGAATCACAATTCCTTGAAAGATGTGTATCAAATGGGTATAAACATGTAGTTGATTTTTTCTTGTGTACTGATATGTTTTGTCTGTGCTCATTTAGTACAATCCTGCATTGTTGCTATCATTTTCTGCAAAAGAAATATTATAGTCTGCTGGATTTCACAATATTTCAGATGGATGAGAATCTGTGTTCATTTTGAATGTTGATTGCTTTTGCAGGAAGTACTGCACGCTAGTTCTGAAAACCAAGGATGACATAGACCCTGGGGAGGTATACTCTCAAGCATTACTGCACTTGTGCTTATTATGTGCTAGGTGGGATAAGTGGAATGAAAAATATTCCATCCTCAAGGTCATCAAGCTTGATGGCATGCATATAGATGATTTGTATGTATTAACATTACTATTTAACTGAACAAGTCTGTGTTTTTGCGAAGATTTTCTGGTTTTATACTAGAGTCTACAATCTACACCTTATATCAATAGTCATGATTGACTGCACGTTGCTTTAACTGAAATTCTGCTCTAATCCCTTTTTTTGCTTTTCATTATGTCAAAGGTTATTGCAGCAATCACTTATCAAATAATCCCAGCTGATATGCAATTTGCTGAGGTTCCTCTTGCGGCTGTTAAATCAGTTTACCAACTCAAGGTCCTCTAGTTGTTCACTAGCTTTAATATGAATCTTATGTTGATTTGTGATTGTTGTTTTGATTCATAGTCTGGCTTTATTTAGAATACACTCATCATTTCTCCCATGTTTGCAAGAGAAATGATGCAAAATTGAAAATATTTCTATCAGAACTGTGTAACTTTGTGACAAACATTGATGTAGTGTTCCATTTAAACTTGTTAAAAAAACTTCATCTTCTTTACTCTTTATTTACTTTTCTATATTCTTTTTAGGAGAGATGCCTATTATAGACTCAAATTAACCAAATAAGAGTGCCCATTCTTTACCAGTTTAAGCTTCTAGCTTTGGTACACATCATTCAACAATCCCTTCATAACTATTCTGAATTTCTAAACAAGGTGCATTATTTTTTAAGTTTGAAAAACTTAACATTCCAATGCACGTGCATGCAATTAATTTTGACAAATTTCCATACTCGATAATGCTCAATGATAGAGGAACTTGGGACAATATTAACACCCTGAGCTTGCAGGGGATTGGTTATTTAATCTATTTGGAGCTGAGGAAAAGATTGCAACATGTGGGTGTTCGAACAGTACTTTGCTGGGGAGATAAGGAGTCTGAAGGATTTTGGCTTAAGCAGGTAAACCTTCAATGATGTTTGTAAAAGAAATATAACCAATCATGGATGGTTTTAAAATATTACGCATTAGTAACATCTGTCTCTCCAAAAGGAACTATATAACAAGTATTTTCTTAATATAAAAGACTACCAAAAAGCATGCTTTGTAACATAAGCTTCATAATTTTTATGACCCTTTATCAAGTCAAGAAATCCAAATATCAAAATGCATCATGGGATTATCTTCTGATATATCCCTCTGGATTTCTCTGAATAATTAGATGCAGATAATACATACCAAACAGGTGCATAGATGCTGGCTATTCTGTGATCTGATCAATGATCATTGATTTATATGCACATGCTTTCACTGTTGCTCCTAAACTCTATGATAATATGAAATATCTGTAGGGATTTTCAGTTATTGGTCAAGTTGACATGAAAGGCAGAGCTCGCATGCTCCCTATCAAGGCTGATATTCGGAAAGCATTGTGCTTTCCTGGTGGTTCAAATCTCATGATTTTTCATTTCAATAAGGATAACTTACAGAGTTCTGCAGTGCATCTAAATCTGAAATTCCCCTTAATGCCTTTAAGAGAGGATTGCCAATCTCCAATTCTCCAAGAACAAAGGGATACTCCGTCTGAGGGAAATAACCATTCTCTAGGAAGAAGTCAGGCAACTAAAACCATGGGTTCTAACTACTATGGTAAGTGAAGCTACTGCTTTTAATTTTCATCTTGTATCAACTGCATGGTAAGTTTTTTGTATCCTTGCAACAATTACTTATTTGCACACATTAAAATAAGTTGCTAGCTACATGGTGAATTCAGTAATCTTATAACCCTTAAATGCCTGGGTGCATCAACATTATTTTTAGTAATTTTTGAATTTAGAGAAAAAAGTAAGTTTAGAAGCATATTACTACTTATCTTTCCATGTGTATCACTAATCTCATTTTCTGTATTTCTTTCAAGATTGCCAAGATTTTCAACCTGGAGATGGTGCTATCGGGAGCAGCAAACATGGACATATAGGATTTAATGAAATGGAAAGCCAAACTCTTCTGAAGAAATGTTCCTGTTCAGCGTCAGGATCAAAAAAGAGGACTTGGGAAACCTCACACTCTTCTGTTAAATCCAAAAAAATAAAGGGAGGTCGTCAAACTGACTGTGACTTGCATCCTAAGGACATTAGCTTAGAAAGTGTTTCGGGGAACAGTTTTTCTGCTATCTCTAAGAGCAAATGTCAGGTAGGTATTACTCCCAAGGATCATTTGACAAGCCACTTTCTGGAAAAGAATGCTGTAGAAGGTACAGCAGTTAATTTGACATATGAAGGGCATAGTAGTCGAGGCATTTCTTCAAGAGGGACAAACTTCATAATTATGCTGATGAACATTGCTGATGATAGTAAAAAGGAAAATTTGACCAAGGTATACTCTAATTGCCTACTCTCTACCCAGATACTGTTTTAATGATTATTTGATGTTTAACCCATTTCCTAATATAATTTTGTAAACTATGCTTATTGTTCCTTTTAAATGCACATTTTATGCTGATTATGCAGATAATCGGAGACCTTGGTGGAGATGTTACTGCTGATGGAAGTTTAGGCACACACGTAGTCACTGGTAAAGTGAGGAAAACTTTGAATTTCTGCTCTGCTCTCTGCTCAGGGTCAGTTTCTTTTATCTTGACTATTCCTTAAATGGAGATTTGTTGTTTTCCTATTTTCTTATGTCCACTGTTTCTGCTAGGCCACTTTGTTGTTCTTTATCAGTAGTAATATTGAGAGGGGAAGAAAAACCAAAACTGACCAATTGAAGACATAAAACCAGGAGAGGTTAAAAACATAAAGTTGTGTTAATTAGTTCTATAGTACTAGTTCAGAATAGTCAGGAGTAAGTCCAGGTTTTAAGTCTCTCGCAATACTGGCCATGGGCATGCGAACTACAGTTGGTGAGGAACGATCAAATCAAAGAACAGTATTGTGCTTCGTAGGTTTATTTAAGGTTAATTGATGAGTATTTTCTTTCTTAAGATTACTTTCAGCTTTCCTTTATGAAAGGATATTTTTCCAAGATGGACATCCTAAGAGCCTGTACAAAATTGTCACAGCATGTGCAAATAAGAGATTTAGGAACATTTTGTGCAAAATATCCTAAAACTATGAGAAAATATAGGTCTGCATTTATAGGACAAGTTTTTGATAGGTTGATTTTTGTTGTTGTGCTTTTAGTAAAAGGAGTATATATTCATGGCTGAAACTACTGTGCATAGTGGTACCAAAGTGTTAAGATACTATTAAAATGTCCTTGGAGTTTTTGAACTAAGGTCAACTGTCTTTACAACAACAACAATAACATATCTGGTGTAGTCCCACAAGTGGAGTCTGGGGAGGGTAGGGTGTACGCAGACCTTACCCTACCTTTGTGGGGGTAGTAAGGTCTACTGTCTTTATTTTCTTTAAATGTATGGACAATACTTCATCTGTTCACTTCTATTTGTCGTTCTTTTTGTCCAGCTTTACTTTTTGGCTTCCAGAACTTGCAGTCTAAATTTGATTTCATGTTTTCTTGTTTTTGATCTTGTGGAAATGTGATCAGAGCTTGGATACTGTCACCAAATTGGTTGAAAGAAAGCTTCCGAAATGGCAAATTTCTAGGTGGGTAAAAACTGTTTCTTTTGACCTTAATTGGAATACTTTTGACATTTGTTGATCAGTTGCCATTGGTTTTTTCAGATGAAATGCCTTTTATTTTGAGGGATGAAGACTATGAACTTAAGTACAGAAGTGAGCTAAAAGGGGCAGTTCTTAGAGCAAAAGCATACCCCCAAGCTCTTCTCAAGGGTTATGACATATGTCTTGCAGCTCATGTTCATCCTCCAGTTGGTACCTTATCAGCCATTGTAAAATCTGCAGGAGGCAATGTGAGTTAGTAATATTTATTAATCGAGCAAGCATTTTTTGGAATATTCAAAATGTTGTTTATGGATTCATATAGCTGACCTCAACTTGTTTAGGACTTAAACATAGTTGTAAGAAATGAGGTTTATGTTGTTCCAAAATCATGTCAAACTTGAGCTCTCTCTACTTGAAAGAAAACCACAACAGGAAAAAAAATTGAAACTAAAGGAAATGAAGTAAGTTATTTAGGAGCGCTTGTCAACTTTCTTAGCAGAATTTGGTTTTAGGGCATCCTTATGTTTTATAGCTCCATTGAGCATTTGTTGGAGAAGGGGAGCCTTGACACAATGGTAAAAAATTTCATGGTGTGACCAAGAGGTCATAATTTTTAAGCTGCAGAAACTGCCTTTTGCAGGAATGCAAGTAAGGCTGCGTACATAAGATTCAATGTGATCTGGCTCTTCCAGGAGCCCCGTGCATAGAGGGAGTTTAGTGCATAAGGCATCCCTTTGCTGAGCATCTATTGTGTAGACACTTTTAGATACATACAATATTTATCCCAACAGACATGTTTAATTTCCCCTGCATTTCTTATCAAATTCGCAGGTTATATGTGGACTCAATCAAGTGAAAGATGAATCTAAAACCATATTTGTTGCTTGTGAAGAAGACACGGATGAAGCATTGTCAGCAGTGAAGAAGGGAATATGGACTTTCAGCAGTGACTGGTTTATGAACTGCATCATGAAACAAGAGCTTGACTTAGGAGCTCCTCAATTTGCAGAGTGCCTCTAATGCATAGGTAAAATTGTTCAAACTGGTCTGATAATTATGGAAAAATGTGAATATTTCTGTGAAAGAAAATTAAAACAAATAAACTTAGGATTAATGTTATTGACAGTTGGGGAGAAACACAACAGATGTTTTCAGTTCTTCTAATTTCTGTCTCTTACTTTTTGTTGATCACAGTTGAAGGTTAAATGGTGTTATATATGTTATCATTGTTATTGACTAAACATTTCTCCAGAGGCGGATGCAAAGTATAATCAACGGATTCAATTGAACCCATCATTTTTACACATATATGTGGAAAATATCAAAATCTAAACCAATAACTGTGAAAGTGTATTGGGTTCAATGATGAGAACATAAAGGTTGAACCCATTAGGTTAAAATATTCGATCCACTTTTGCCTCTCTCCACGGATATCTATTATTTATATTGCAATTTCAGCTTACCTTGCCTCAGGAACAATAATATATAACTTTTACAGGCAAAATTCTGAAAAATGTGATAGCCATAGACTTTGGTCTTTCATCTGGCTATAAATTTCTCATGATTTTTCTGCACAAGGAAAAAAAGAATTGGCACATACAAACCATGAATGCTCTGTTAGTTGTTCGCGAGCAAAACATGACTATTAGTTATATGAGCAAGTTGATAAATGATTATAAAAGGCTGTGTTGCTTCCCAACGAATCCAATTTCACGAGTTCTCATCAACATTTCCATATCTATTCTTTAAGAGGTAATAAATTTCATCACAGAGAAGGCAAAAAACATGCCTGCATACAAGAAGTACACTAAAAATAGAAAACGTTACAAACAGACATGGTTTTCCATGAATGATACCCAGTCATTTATACAAATAAGAACCTTATAGGTGCACCAAAAGGAAATAAGGGAAAAATGGTTATTCCTCAAGATACGATGAACATATGAAAAAGTACAATTATGTATGTAAAGATATGGTCCTTCAGTCTAACTCAACCTCAAAAGCTAGTTCATGAGGGGAGGATTGTCCAAATCTATGTATGCAGACCACTAGTCCATTCCCCAACTAATGTACAAACACGAATGTCAAACAAGGCACCATTATTGCTTATTCAACCACAATCAAAATACAACTCATGAAGATACAAGAGCTCAAGAAAAGAAGCGGAATAATATTGATAGGAGTACTCAATCAGTCTATTTATAAGTCTGAATGCCTGTGAGGACAGTCTGAACTACAGTCATACTAACCGTGAAAATAACAGCAAGGAACACAAGGAAACTCCAGGGACCACTAAAGTACCTTTGCTTAAATTCAGCATAGCCAACTCGTAGAGGGAGGAGATTTTTACTTTTGAAGTAAGTAGAAATCTGTCGTTTGACA
Source organism: Solanum acaule (assembly GCA_036250505.1). Classification (NCBI taxonomy): domain Eukaryota; kingdom Viridiplantae; phylum Streptophyta; class Magnoliopsida; order Solanales; family Solanaceae; genus Solanum; species Solanum acaule. The sequence goes on along the minus strand of JAJOOR010002372.1, from coordinate 7,716 downwards.
TAGTTAATAGCTTCATGATTGGACTCATTATGTGCTGTTATATCTCTCAAGAAGTTAACCACTTGATCATCGCCAATTTTGAAGTTGACCTTGAGTATGCCCCTGGCTCGCAGCTCCTTAACATCTTCCTCTCCATTAATTAACATACACATGAAACTCAAGTAAGATGAGATCCCTGAGGATTTATATAGCATGCTGGACGAATATCCGTAAGCAAGTAGATTTGAAGACAAGGTCACAGTCCATTCGTCGATAGTTAGTTGTGGAAGGAACAAATACCCTGATAACATAGATGATTTAAAATGGATGTCTTTTGGGGAAAAGAAAATGTGATGATCTGATATCGCACAGCTGCATCGAATGCCTACTTTCTTCAACTCTGTGACTGAGAAAGGTGAATGATCTTCTTCTTTGTTTTTGTCTTCCTCTTCTTTGACATCATCTTTAAATAAAACATTGATCCATAAGTCTCTATAATATTGAAGAAGATGTACAGGATCTGGAGCGTCTCCCTGCTGAAGTGGACAACGACAAGAGGCTTTTTCGATATAATCAGTTAATGTAGAAGTACTTGGAGAAGAAGATATCATTAGCAACGGCATTTGGAGGAATCGTAAGGTTAAAAAGTGCAAAGTAAACCATTCACATCTAAATACGAGTGCTAACGTATCTAGAATTTGGAAAGGCAATTGATTTTCAAGCAATAAAAGGTCACGACGCACCAAATCACTATCATGTTTCTTCATGGTATTCAACGAGTTCCTCCTGCCACTAGTAGTTATATTGTCGTTGGAGATGAATTCAATAACAAAGCAGCCATCAAGGAACATCATCAGACACCACTCACTGTCAGAAATTCTGTGCCAACGAGAGACATTATAACACTCCTTAGTAATTCTGAGCAAGTCTTGTTCAACACTTGCATACACTTGTTCAATGGATACATCATATTTTACTCTTTCTGCTAATTCCCTCACTGCTTTCCGCTTAAAATTCTCCATCGGTGCAACATGAGGTTTTCCATTGTGGAATGGACCAATGGAAACTACACGGGGCTCGTAGTACTTGTAATAATCTTCCTTACTAGTACTCTCGGCAAACGTATGTGGAATACCAAAATGTATTTTGAGTGTCAACTCTTCGTGTGGTGTTGTACCTAACGGAGAGCTAGGTATATCAATGACAGAATGTAACCATTCAGCCACTTCAGCTGCTCTACTGTTGATAGCATCAGCCTGAAGAATTGACATTCAAAGAGATGATAAGATCAGTTGGATCATTCAAGAATATATATACAGAGAACGAAAATTAAGAATATATCATCTAGCACTTTAATTAGTTTATGAAAAAGCTACAAGTTTTTATAGCATTACTTTGATACCAAGTCTGGTATGTTTTGCTTTAAGAGTACCTTTATTCTCAACTTAACACACTAATAAAGACAGATTCTAGTATTTAAACAGCACTTGTGAATCCTTTTTTTTATTTTTTATAAATAACCGTGGTGTCTGGGTCAGCTTGCGTGCATCTCAACTAGTTCTATGGAACGTATGAATTCTATGTCAATGTTTGTTTATAGATCAAAGCTTCTATGAAATGCAGATAGAATATTCAATCAAAGAATCTTCCCTAATAATAAATTATCACAATTGAAGGTTAAATGGTGTTGTACACTTGTACTCAACATCTGAGACTCTGGGTCATTTTTCTTCCCAATTTCATCTAAATGCTATCATTGTGACTGACTAAACCTTTCTCGAGAGCTGAACATGACTATCCATTATATGAGCATGTTGATCAATGATCATAAATGATTGTGTTGCTTCCCAACGAATTCAATTCCACGAGTTCTCATCAAGTAAAATCGTCAACATTTCCATGTCTATTATTTTATGAGGTAATAAATTTCATTACAGAGAAGGCAATTAATGTGTGTTGCATACAAGTACACCAAAAATAGAAAACATTACAAAAAGACATGGTTTTCTATGAATGATACCCAGTCATTCATACAAATTAGAACCTTATAGGTGCACCAAAAGGAAATAAGGGGAAAATGACTATTCTTCAAGATACGATAAACATATGAAAAAGTACAATTATGTATGTAAAGACATGGTCCTTGGGCCTAACTCAACCTCATAAGCTAGCTCACAAGGGAGGATTGCCCAAGTTCATATAAGCAGACTACCTGTTTATTCTCAACCTCTAACCCACTCTAACAATGTACAAACGCGAATTTCAAACAAGGCCTGATTATTGCTTATTTAACCATAATCAAAATACTGTCTAAGAAGATACAAGAGCTCAAGAAAAAGCGGAATGAAATGCTGATAGAGGTACACAGTCTGTCTATTTATAAGTCTGAATGCCTGCGAGGATAGTCTGAATAACTGTCATACTGACCGTGAAAGTAACAGCAAGGAACACAAGGAAATTCCAGGGATCATTAAGGTACCTTTGCTTAAACTCATCATAGGCAAATGCCTAGATGAAACAAACTAACTAATCTTCGTGAGAACTTTTTCAACTTCTAAAACTTTTTTTCCTAAGTTTCAACCAAGTCTATCTCCAAATGCCTACTCAATTAATGATGGATCTTTCATGCATGTTGGAAAAAGTAAGTCATAGACTTTAGGTTTTTCATCATTCGTCTACTGTAAATTTCTCATCATATTTTCAAGACAAGCAAAATGAAATGGCACATACAAAGCATGACTGCTCTGTTAGCTGTTTGAGATCAAAACATGACTATAAGTTATTTGAGCATGTTACCGCAAGACGCGTGCTGCTTTTCAACAAATCCATTCTAAGAAGTTTTCACAAATTCAATTCCATGAGTTTACATCAAGTGAACTCATTTAAAATTACCATATTCTACTATTGTAATAAGAACACAATCAAGATACAATGTATACACGAAAAAGTACAATTACATACAAATATGTAGCCGAACAAGGCCTTGTTATTGCTTTATTCAAATACAACCACAATCAAAATACAACGAATACATGAAAAATTACAATTACATACAAATATGCAGCCGAAGAAGGCCTTGTTATTGTTTTATTCAAATACAACCACAATCAAAATACAGCGAATACATGAAAAATTACAATTACATACAAATATGCAGCCGGGCAAGGCCTTGTTATTGTTTTATTCAAATACAGCCACAATCAAAATACAACTCATGAAGATACAAGAGCTCAAGAAAAAAGTGGAATGAAATACTAACAGGGGTACTCAGTCAGCCTTTTTTGTATGTCTGAATGCCTGTGAAGACAGTCTGAATTACAGTCATACTAACCGTGAAAGTAACAGCAAGGAATACAAGGAAACTCCATGGACCACTAAAGTACCTTTGCTTAAATTCAGCATAGCCAACTCGTAAAGGGAGAAGATTTTTACTTTTTAAGTAAGTTGAAATCTGTCGTTTGACATCCTTAAAAGCTTGAGGATTGGGCACATGATGTGCTGTTATATCTCTAAAGAAGTTAACCACTTGATCATCACCAAATTTGAGGTTGATCTGGATTACTCCCCTGGCTCGCAGCTCCTTAACATCTTCCTCTCTATTAATTAACATACTCATGAAACTGAAGTAAGATAAGATCCCAGAGGATGTGTCTTCTGAGCTGCGCTGATATTCATAAGCAAATAGGTTATAGAAAAGTGGTAGAGTCCATTCATCGATAATTAGTTGTGGAAGGAATAACTTCCCTGATAACATAGATGATTTAAAATGGATGTCTTTGCGATGATCTGATATGGCGCATCGAATACCTACTTTCTTCAAATCTGTGACTGAGAAAGGTTGATGATCTTCTTCTTCTTCTTCTTCTTTGACATCATCTTTAAATAAAACAGTGATCCATAGGTCTCTATAATATTGAAGAAGATGTATAGGATGTGGAGCCTGACGTGGACGACGAAGGAAAACTTTGTTGATATAATTATCAAGTATAGGAGGAATTGGAAGCTGGAAAGTAAACTCTTCACATTTGAATGCGCGTGCTAACACCTTTAGAACCTGGAAAGGCAATTGATTTTGAAGCAATAAAATGTCACGCCACACCAAATCTCTATCACGTTTCTTCAACCAGCTCCTCTTGGCACTAGTGATGAAGTAAATAATAAAGCAGCCATCGCGGAACATCATCTCACACCACTCACTGTCTGAATAATTCAGATAACGATATCTGCTATAAAAATCCCGAGTACGGAGCAAGTCTTGTTCAACACTTCTATACACTTGTTTAAGGGATGCCAGCTCCTCGTCTGATGAGCAATTCTGGTTATTCAAGGTACTTTTAAGTAACAATTCCCTCACTGCTTTCCGCTTGAAATTCTCTCCATGATCAACAAGTGATCTTCTGTAGTGAAATGGACCAATGGAAACCACACGGGGCTCGTAGTACTTGATATAATCTTCTCCACTAATACTCTTGCGAATTGTATATGGAATACCAAATTGTAACCACTTACATTCTTCAGGTGGTGTTGAAGAGCCAGGACCAGGTATATCAATCATAGAATGTAACCACTTAGTTTCTTCCGATGATATCATCTCAGCCTCAAAAATTTACATCCAAACATCAGTTACGTTGGACCATATATATATATACACCAAATGAATATTTTTTACGCAAAACCTACAATCCTTTTTATAGCATTACTTTGATAAGAAGTCTGCTATCTTTTGCTGTGTGTATGAAGGAAAATTTATGTTTTCCTACAACTAATTATTTTCTTATGTTTCCGTTAGTGAGTCATTACTACAAAATATTATTTTTTAATCACACAAAATATCTTTTATTTTTGGTTGACACTAAAAAATACTCTTTAGGAAAATAATTTTTGATCTGGGACCCAACTCCGACACCCAAATTAGGACAAGACCCCGACGACCATTCCAAAATGAGATGTGACCTAGAACCCGACCTAGGCTTTTGACCAGGACCTGACCCAAGAATTTTATTGATGCCGTCGCGGGGGGCTGGGGAAGGGGATAGGGGTGGGGGTGGCATAGAAATTTTTCTTATTAAAAATTTGAAATATTCTTCAAAAACAATTATTTTTATAAAAAAAAATTGACGGGGATGGCCTGGGTACGGTGGGGTAGGGGTGGGAGGGCATAAAAAAAAATAGAAATATTTTTCAAAAACTATTTTAAAATAAAATAAATTGATGGGGATGGCCTGGGTGGGGGGTGGGGTGGTGTTAAAATTGAAATTTTTCTATATTTGAAATATATTCCAAAAATAATTGATGGGGGTGGCGGAAGAGGGGGGTGGTGTTAAAATTTTAAAAAATTTGAAATATTTTTCAAAAACAATTTTTGGGGGTAGAGGGTAGGGGGTGGTAGGGCTGGGTGAGGTAAAAAAAATCTTAAAATTTGAAACATCTTTCAAAAATATTTTAAATTTTTTTTTTTGGTTTGAGGGGGGGCAGGGAGTTATTTGGTTGTAGGGATAAAATATATTTGAAATTTAAAAAATAAGAAAATTTAAAAATTGTAATATTTTTTTTTTGAATGGGGAGGATTCGGTATGGGTTATGGGTAGGGTAAGAAAAAAAAATTAAAGGATGAAGTAGAATTTTAATAAATATTTTCCTTAATTTTGGAAGGGATGTCATTTTCCTTAAATTTGAGGAAAATAAATTGATTTGGAAAACATTTTCCAACTATTTAAGCCAACCGAACATGAAAAAATTAGAAAACATTCTTCGTACCAAACACACCCTAAGACTGCCTTTATTCTTAACTTCACCCTAAGACTGCCTTTATTCTTAACTTAACACACTAACAAAGACATTCTAGTCTTCCTGACCGTTAATATCATTTTAACGTTCTGGATTTAAAATTAAAATCATCCTTAAAACAACAAATTTGAACGTCAATTGTGAGTCCTTTTATATATATATATATATATATATATAATTGTGGTGTCAGTTCAGCTTGCAAGCACCTCAACTAGTTCTATGCTAAGTTGCTCGGAATCAGGTGCAGATCTAAAGGCCGGATCTGATCTAATTTTTAAGACTTAGAGATATGAATCTATGTATGAAGACGGGTGCACGGATTCGCCTAAAAATCATTAAAACATCTAAAAATAGAGTTATAAAACCTAAATTATGAGATATTATGTGGAGAACTTGAAGAGAATCCTGGAAGGAGATCAAAGGAAAATGAGTGACATAGAAATTTTTATATAAAAGGTATTCCATTTCCTTCAATCTCAACTTAACTTTTGTATTGATTACATCAATCATTAAAATTGTCTAGACTTTCCCCATTTATTTTGGTCAAAGTACCCAAAATAGGTTGACCAAATTAGGCACGGATCCCACACCCACACCCATGTCGTATCGACACGGGTGCGGCAAAAAAATGAAAAGTTCGAGCAACTTAGGTTCTACATAACGTGTGAATTATATGCCTATGTTTGTTTACATACCAAAGTTTCTCAGAAATGCAGCTAGATTCAAACAAAGAATCTTCTTAATAATAAATTATCACAATTAAACGTGACCTTAATTGGAATATTTTTGACATTTGTTGATCAGTTGCCATTGGGTTTTTCAGATGAAATGCCTTTTATTTTGAGGGATGAAGACTATGAACTTAAGTACAGAAGTGAGCTAAAAGGGGCAGTTCTTAGAGCAAAAGCATACCCCCAAGCTCTTCTCAAGGGTTATGACATATGTCTTGCAGCTCATGTTCATCCTCCAGTTGGTACCTTATCAGCCATTGTAAAATCTGCAGGAGGCAATGTGAGTTAGTAATATTTATTAATCGAGCAAGCATTTTTTGGAATATTCAAAATGTTGTTTATGGATTCATATAGCTGACCTCAACTTGTTTAGGACTTAAACATAGTTGTAAGAAATGAGGTTTATGTTGTTCCAAAATCATGTCAAACTTGAGCTCTCTCTACTTGAAAGAAAACCACAACAGGAAAAAAAATTGAAACTAAAGGAAATGAAGTTAAGTTATTTAGAAGCGCTGGTCAACTTTCTTAGCAGAATTTGGTTTTAGGGCATCCTTATGTAGCTCCATTGAGCATTTGTTGGAGAAGGGAAGCCTCGACACAATGGTAAAAAATTTCATGGTGTGACCAAGAGGTCATACGTTCAAGTTGCAGAAACAGCCTTTTGCAGGAATGCAAGTAAGGGTGCATACATAAGATCCAACGTGATCTGGTTCTTCCAGTAGTCCCGTGCATAGAGGGAGTTTAGTGCATAAGGCTTCCCTTTGCTGAGCATCTATTGTGTAGACATTTTTAGATACTTACAATATTTATCCCAACAAACATGTTTAATTTCCCCTGCATTATTTTTACGTGCATTTCTTATCAAATTCTCAGGTTATACGTGGACTCAATCAAGTGAAAGATGAATCTAAAACCATATTCGTTGCTTGTGAAGAAGACATGGATGGAGCATTGTCAGCAGTGAAGAAGGGAATATGGACTTTCAGCAGTGACTGGTTTATGAACTGCATCATGAAACAAGAGCTTGACTTAGGGCCCGTTTGGCCATGCGATATGGTATCATGATATGGAATCATGATATGGTATCATGATATGGAATCATGAGATGAAATTGAAGGTTTGTTTGGACATGCGATATGAAATTTTTGTGTTGTATATTTTCTCATAAACATAAAAATCCCATAAGTTGTAAAACTATTAAAATAGCCCCAATTGTTTA